>CAUYON010095454.1:0-70643 GCA_963573935.1 Arctocebus calabarensis
AAGCTAATTTAAAGGTTTCATATGACGGCTATAACCCAACTATAACACAAGAATATAGGAAGGGAGGGGAGGGGGGATGGTGGATTGGAGGGAGGGTAATTGGTGGGGTCACACCTATGGTGCATCTTAGAAGGGTACAGGCGAAGCTTACTAAATGCAGAATACAAATGTCTTCATACAATAACTAAGAAAATGCCATGAAGGCTATGTTAAACAGTTTGATGAAAACATTTCAGATTGTATATGAAACTAGCACATTGTACCCCTTGAATGCACTAATGTACTCAGCTATGATTTAATAAAAAAATTAATTTCCCCTTCTCAACAACAAAAAATATATATTAAAAAAATCAGGAATAGAAGGAAGCTTCTTTAATCAGATAATAGGTATCTTAATTCTTTTTTTAACTAAAGCTTTTCAACAATGCCAGGAATATGACATGGTTGGCTGCTATCATTATTTCTATTTACTATTTATTGTACTAAAAATCCTAACCAGGGCAATAGGACAAGGACAAAAAAAGTATAAAGACTGGAAGGGCAAAAGTTACACTGTCATAATTAAGCAAAAAAGAAAAAGAAAAGGTGGGTTGATTGTGTATATATATAAAAATCTAAAAGTAACTATAAATAATTTATAATTAGTAAATAAAATTAGTATGATCACAATAGATCAGCATAAGATTTCCAATCTTATGCTTATATACTCTCAATTAAAAATGAGAAGAACAACACTTTTACACTGATCTCATTTTTAGTAGTATTAAAAAGCATCTTAGACTAAGAATAAAGCTAATTGTAAAATGTATACCATATTACAAAGCATTACTAAAAGTTAAAGAAAGGTGACACACTATTCATGGACTTAAAAATTCAATCTTGTAAAGGTAAAAATTCACCCTAAAGTACTTTATAGTCAATGCAATCTCAATTAAAATTCCTGTAAGGTTTCTGTGTGCAATTATGTATGTGGAAAAGATAAGCTGATTTAAAGATATTTTTAGGAAATGCAAAGAGAAAGAATATTCAAACCATTTTGAATAAGAAAGTTCTAGTATTTATACCACTGACTTTGATGATTTATTATAAAGCTAAATGAATTAATGTAGTTATGGGACAGAAGTAACGGCTCATACCTGCCGGGCTGAGGCAGGAGGCTCACTTGAGCTCAGGAGTTCAAGACAAGCTTGAATGAGAGTGAGACCCTGTCTCTACTAAAAATAGCTATGGTGTAAACACCTGTACTCCTAGCTATTTGGAAGGCTAAGGCAGGAGGATTACTTGAAACCAGGCGTGTGAGGTTTCTGTGAGCTAGGCTGATGCCAAAGCACTTTAACCTGGGCAACAGAGTGAGACTCTGTCTCAAAATAAATAAATATGTGTGTGTGTATACATATATCTAATATAGTTGCACACTGATACAAAAATAGACAGACCAATGGAACAGAATAGAAATAAACCATGCATATTCAGTTATCTGATAACAAAGATGTCATTACAGTAGTATAGGGAAGGCATAATTTCTTTTTCCACTAAATGGTGATGTGTCAAATGAATACTGATAATAAAAAAAAGACTCTTGCCTCACAACACACACACACATAAACACACGATTCCAGAGAGACTGTAGCTTTGAATATATAAAGTAAACAAAGCTGCAGAACCTAAAATACAAGAATATCTCTATGACCCTGGGGTAGTACAAACCTCTTAAAGAAGACCAAACAAAGCATAAGGGAAATGATTTGTACATTGGACTTCATGAAAATTATTAAATGACATCAATAGAAGAAAGAAAAAAGGCAAGCTATGATATGAGAAAAGGTATTTTTAATATGTATGTCTGGGGAAAAAACACGTGTATTTATAATCAAAAACTGTACAAATCAAAAATTTTTTAAAAAGATAACACAATATCAAAAAATAAAAAAGGATACTTAAATGACCATTTTTAAGAAGAGGATATCCAAATGACCAATACAGATACAAAAAAAAAAATCAACATTATCATAGTATCAGGCATCAGGGATGTGTAAATTAAAACCAGGACATGCTCCCCAGAAAGGTGTACACTTCGAAATATGAAAAACATCAAGTTTGGGAAGGATGCAAAGCAATTAAAATCCTCAGGCACTGCTAGATGCAAATTGGTTCAATCACTCTGAAAATCTCTTTCACAGTATCTACCAGAACCACACACTCCATGACTCACAAAGGTAGCAATGAATTCAATCTCATTCTCTCTCTCTCTCACATACACACAAAGGCACATATATGTATGTATATATGCAGACATTCATCTAATAAATATTCTTCAAAACAGAATATGTATGCATATATATTCACCAAAAATCATGTACAAGTTTGTTCACAGCTTTATTTGTAATAGCCCCAAACTAGAAACACCTCAAATTTACATAAACACTTAGGTAAATACATTTTGCTATACTTATATGATGGCAGATGATATATCTGTGAAAATCAACAAACCACTGCTAACTCAGAAATACGGTTAAATGTCACAAATATGTGAGTGAAAGAAGCCAGATTCAGACTCTGTATTTGACCTTCTCAGTCTAATAATGAATGGGTAGAGGCAGATAGGAAGCTTCTAGGGTATCAATAATACTCCATTTCTTAGTATGGGAGTTATAAATGTATACTCATTCTGTCAAATCCATCAACTTATACATTAGAATTTGAAGACTTTTAAAGTGTACTTTTTATTTCTATTAAAATTTTGCTTAAAAAGGCTACCACTATAAAAAAGTCTCACAACTCTGTTTCACAAAATATTACAAAATAGATTCCAACACTACCCTCATTCTACCTTCAATATGGTCCCCACAGTTATTGTCATTGAAATCACTAGGAAAAAGTTTGGAGATTTGGGGGTCAGGGATTCATTTGAGTACAATAAAGATTAAAAGATAAAAAGTCATTAAAATGTTTGCTCTCCACACTAAACTTGTATGAGTAATAAAATAAGGTTAAATCTAACTACAAGAAACCAAGAGATTGTTACATCAAAGAAGATAAAGGTATTTATTGGATTATGCATCTAACTCAATTTGACATTTTTCATGTTGTTACATAGTTCATATAACTTCACGTTGATACTTCAATATTAATAGGCAGGCTACAACTTCCAAACACATTGTATTCTAAAAGTTGAGCTGTTTTAAGTTATCTCCATCTTGGTTGTAAGTAGCTAAGATACTGGAAAATAAAAAGGAAATAAAAAAGAACACTGTTCTCCTTTTTTCTTGTGGTGTCAGGTTTTAAACAAGAGCACATTAACATTACTTGCCTGGTCACTAAAATCAACTGAATTGGTCATGTCAGTTAAGTTAGAGACGAAAGAGGCAAAGAAGAGAAAATAGGGTCAAACAGCAAAACTGAAAATTACACAAAAAGGTGTGCATATTTTTTAAAATGAATGAGAAGATGGGTTGGATATGAAAATATGAATACACAATAACATAAGACTCCTGCAAAAGGAGGGGATGGGATCCAAAGTAATATTGGAGGGATTGGTCTTGCTGACAAAGACGAATGATGAGGTGATTTTTAAAACATGTCCAAAAAATTTTTAACTACTTCCATCAAAGGGAGAAGTGTAATTCCCTTTCCTTTGATGCGGACTCTATGTGACTCACTTCTAATGAACAGAAAGCAGCAGCAGAGGGTCAGAGATGAGGACAGTTTCCACCCGGCTCTCTCCCTCCTTCCTGGAACTCAGCCACCGTGTTATAAAGAGGCCCAAGCCGTGTGCAGAGATCACTCGCAGGTGCTACAGCTGATAGTCTCAGCGTAGGTTCAAACTACCACATCTGGCATCAACAAGGAGCAAGAAGAATGAACAGTCTTTAGGTGACTCCAATCCACAGCCCTTTAGCCGAGCTAACTGATGTCAAATAGAGCAGCGACCAAGAAGTCCTCACTGAGTTCTTCTCAAGAAGCATTTCTCTAAGCAAAATGAATGTCATTGTTTTAAACTGCTATATGTAGGAGTCGTGTATGATGTAACAATACATAAATAGAAGAGACAACTCCTCTATTATAACAGGATCAGAAGATAAAGTTGAAATACAGCAGATGCGAATATTTAATGGAAGTTAAAGGAGTCCCTGTCTGATATCTATATTTTCCCTGTGAAATATGAGGTAAGATCATTGCTTAGAATAAGGGAGATAATGTGGAAGTCGTAGGTACAAAGAGAGGAATGAGGAAGAGATTGTGAAGAACAGGAGGCAAAGCTGATCAGAGAAATGTGGTAGAACTAAGTCGTGCTGACAGCCCGTCCGAGGGTGGTTGACAGTGAATGCACAGTGCTCTTCACTGTGCCTTTCTCTAGCAGGGCTTGGCGCTTGACCGGAAACACCAAGAAAGCAGATAGCTGAGTTTATTGGAGTTAGATTTTTGTCTGAAAGATTGATAAAGAGGTAGAAGTGGAAAGGATTTTAGTGACCAGGTAAACGAAACTGGTTAAGAAGAAAGAACTGGTTAAAAAAAATAAGAAGAAAAATGAAGAAGTGAGAGGGCTGAGAGATGAATGGATGTGAGGTTCTGATGAAGAATTGATGATGATGGAAATATTTGAAAACCAAGTAAAAAGGAGAAGACATTTTGATCAAAGAATGACACACCTGTATTGGTGATTCTTGAGTAATTAATATGTCCAGGTTCTTGATGACAGGAGGTATCTTAAGTGAAGTGTAAAGGAGGTAGGAGATAACATATTCAAAGAACTGAGAAGCGGTGACGATGGGCGGCTCACTCACATGGAATTGGAAACCAGCCAGGCTGAATGCAGATCTTACAGAGAAAGATCGTGAGCCAGATGCAAGTTTTTGATGAATGAGAAGTAAGCAAAAGATTGGTAAACAGTACAAGGATGGGAAACATTGGCATACTTGAATGATACAAGGCCCAAACGATGGATTTTTCAAAAAGTTGGGAGCAAAATACTGTGTCTTCCTACCTGCCTGAGACCAATCTCCCCCTACCAATTAAAAGTAATGTCATTTTGATATGTAAGTGTTAAAAAAACAAGAGGTATCCTCTTTTCCCAAATAGTGACGGCATGACAGAGAAAGTTCCTGCCAACTGGGGAGGGGGTTGTACACTTCTCGAAGAGGCTTAAAATATTGACCCACTTAACTACCCATGATTTTAGTTTCCAAATGACATAAGCCAAAAACTGTGCCACATTCTAGAGATTAAAACATTAAACAAAATAGATACCATCTTTGCCCTCCCAGGACTATCGCAATGAATCTCAGGCCAAGGATGTCACCAAAGAGTGACATTATTTGTTCAAGAAATGAACAAAGAAAACTTTGGCTCATGTTCTTAAAAAAAAAAACAAACAAGTAGGAGACAGATAGTTAGGAATTTATAAGGTGTACAATAATACACGGGTGCCTGAAAGTGATACTAGTGTGAAAATGCAACAGGTAGGCGTTTATATAGGAATAAGTTTAGAACTTCTGAGATCATCTTGGGAAATAGACTGAAACTGACTGAAATAGAAACTTGCTTTCAGTCCATTTTGGAGATGTATACATCTGTAATTGTAGCACGTACACTACATTGCTTTTCTCAGCTGTTTTCCTCATTGCAGTGGGATCTCGGAGGGCAAAGATGGTATCTATTTTGTTTAGTGTTTTAATCTCTGGAATATGGCACAGTTTTTGGCTTATTTCATGTTGGAAGCTAAAAATCACTCTTGCTCAGGCTGGTCCCTATTTTCTGCATATTGGTGATTGTTTTGGAAGATGTATGGGGCTGGAGGAGTTATAAAAAAATCTAAAAAGAGCAAAAAACAACACAAAAACCAAGCCACACACGCATGTGCCTGTAGTCCCAGCTATACAAGGAGGATCCCTTGAGCTCAGGAGCTTGAGTCAAGCCTGGGCAAAACAGTGAGAATCTGTCTCAAAAAAAAAAAAAAATTAAACATCATAATTTTGTAGCATTTTAAATTGCTAAAAATACTACCGTAAATTTTAAGCACAAATGTTTTTCACTTTTAACCATAAATGATATACATTTGTTTTTTAAGCCTCGTTTATATCAAAGTTTTACTATACTTTCTTTTATTTGTTCTATATCTAGGTTTTATAAGTTGTGAGGAATACCCCATGGATTCTAGTGTTTCATGTTTAGGTGAGTGTTAACATATTTTCTCTGTCTAGACAATGTGATTTTATAGACTTCAATCACGTAGCCCTAAATTTTCTAGATTAGAGTGTTTTTATTTGTTGGTTGGTTTTAGTTTATCCTTCCATAACAAACCTCCTTAGCTGCCTATCTAAATGTTCTCTGGTTCTGCTATATACAAAATACTGCAACTATACATAGTATGCAAATGGTTTTATATAAGAGTAGAATGTTTTATGTTTTATTTCCAAGACTCTTCCCCACTGGTGAACATTTAGATGGTCCCTTATGTAGTAGAACATGAAAATACCTTCAAAGATCAGTACAACAATTCATAAATTTGTTTCTTAGGTCATAATTCAGAGGCTATCATTCTTTAAATACAGATCAAAAATTTTCCCTTAATAAATTATTTTATATTTATTTTCTCACATTGAGGTTATTTGCCACTTCTCTGCCCACACAATTTGTGAGAGCTTTCTATGATTGCTTCTCAAATCTTGTTACTTTTTTGTGTACTTTGTGTATTTTTCCTTTTAATAAAGATAATAGAATCATTGAACTGTAAATACGGGAAAGAGATCATAGAGTCATCTTCTAATCCATCCTTCTCAATTTTATACCATAATTTGGAGACATTAAAACAATTGTCCATAGTGAATCATTAGAATGTATTAGGCAACAAAATTTAGATATTTTTTATTCTTAGTTCATGTTCTTATTATAAAACTACAATCTGGACTTTTTAATATCTATTTCAAAGGACTGTAGGAGAAGGAAACTGATATTTACTCAGTACATAACATGTGGTGGTATTATATTTACCTTGTCTTTACACTACTCCATATAATTCTGCAAAGCTCAGTAACTTACAGGATGCACTCTTAAATTGTGAAAGTAATATTTTACGGTGTTAAATTACTTTGTTTCTTCAAAAGTTACATTGTTCTCATCACTGCTTTGGCTTTTATTCTTTTTAAAGCAGAAAGGCCAGATTTTTATTAGTGACAGTTTTTTTTTTTTTTTTTTTTTGGTAGAGACAGAGTCTCACTTTGTCGCCCTGGGTAGAATGCCATGGCATCACACAGCTCACAAGCAGCCTCCAACTCCTGGGCTTAAGCGATTCTCTTGCCTCAGCCTCCCGAGTAGCTGGGCCTACAGGTGCCTGCCACAATGCCCAGCTATTTTTCTGTTTTGCAGTTCAGTTGAGGCTGGGTTTGAACCTGCCACCTTTGGTACATGGGGCTGGTGCCCTACTTGATGAGTCACAGGCGCCGCCCAATTTATAGAAGTTATGCCAGATGTCATAGTTTCTACAGTTTCTAAACAGCTGGCTTTGAAAAGTAGAGTAAAATGGGGATGAAACATGGAAAAGGTCCCTTGACCACACAAGGTCATTTTCCCCCCATGGCTGAGAGAACCAAAAGCAAGTCACATATAAAACAACCAATTATATGTCATTTCTCCCAGGGCATCCTAAGTTCAAAATTGTCCCCCAAATTTGCATCTGCCCTCTGTTCATTTACTGACTCCATTACTTGCATTATAATCCATCTACCAAGGCACTGATGCTAAAAACCTGGACGTCATCCCCAATTCCTACTTTTTCTCACACTCCACATCTAATCAGTTAAAGTACCTTCTGCTCATTTTTCTTTCTTTCTTTTTTTTTTTATTGTTGGGGATTCATTGAGGGTGCAAAGAACCAGGTTAACTGATTTTATTTGTTAGCTAAAGTCCCTCTTATAATTGTGTCCTGCCCCCAAAAGCTGCCCATTTTTATGTTTCAGATTTCTCCCATTTCAGATCCTTTTCTCCACCTCTACCTAATGCTTCAAATCTTCCAAATCTCTCACCTAAATTACCACAGGAGTCTTTTAAGTGATGTTCTTGTCGGTACTCCGCTTGCTCCAATGCATCCTCATGGTAACACCAAAATAATCTCTTTAAAATCCATATTTCATGTCTCTCCCTTATTTCAAAGCCTATAAAACTCCCTGATGTCTACAGAATAAAGTGCAAACTCTTTCCCTTCTGTGGTGCTCTCTCTGTCCATGTCTTGAGTTTCGTCTTTGACTTTACAACCCTCCCCCTACCTACCACAGACTCTCATCATTTAATCATGGGGGATACTTGCTTCCTTATCCGACTCCTCTGCAGGTTCGCGCACCCAGGGCTCCTACTCAGAACCCCTTCCTCCCATCATCCCTCTCATAAACATTCTCCACTTTCAGGGATCACCTGAGGGGGCACCACTCCCTGAAGTCCTTTTTGAACTTCATCCTCCCCATCGCCCCATCCTGATGGAAATGACTTTTTCCCCTTAGTTCCCCACTGAACTATGAAAAGATGTGTAACAGTTTTGTTGTCGTTGTTGTTTATGTGTTGACTTGTCCATCTCCCCTTGCGGGAACACATGCAGCCAAGAGCAGGTACTATGTCCTATTTAATCTGTATTGTCATAGTCTTGCAAAGGTCTGTCGTAAATACTAAGAGCTTGATTATGTGTGTAAATGAACACATTTATTTACATATAAATAAATAAAACAATGAACAAAGAACTATATAGGATATTCTTGAAGGAATATTCTTAAAAGATTAAAATGTTCAAAATGATATAGTACTGGCCTAAGTTATTTACCTCCCACAAATTCTATATTTTTCTATTTAAGCCTTTTTTTTTCCATCTAAAATTTAAGATCTACTCATCTGTGGAAATTTGGTCACACATGTGTACTAACATTAATTATTACCTACATGCACAATCTCATACACTATACTAATAAGGTTTTTAAATTGATTTAATGGTATATAAAAATGAATTACGGTCAACTCATTATGTGACAGGATCTTAATAGCTATTCTGGCTTATTAGAATCTTCTTAACGTGCTGCTTCTGCCACTCAGTCATGGCTTACTTTTCTAAGCTGGCTTCCATGCCCCTAATTATCCTGCTGCCAGCAATGAAAAACAACAATCTGTCTTTATCCTAAGTTAAGGACACTCAGCAAGGAACTAGGAAAAATGATTCTTGATCATAAGATAATTCATACAGTAAATAATCCCTATGATTAGAGTCACAGAATCAAGGCTCTGGATGAGATTCTATGTATTTATTATCTTCAAAACTATATAACTGATGGTTTTGACTTTTCTTCTTTCTTTTTTTCCCCCTTATATTCAAGGAAGACTATTCCCAAGTACCTCTGCATTCTCTAGATTGAAACAAGTATCTGCTATTGATTTTCTTTAAAACAGAAGTCTGATAATCAAAATGTTCAATGACATAAGATGTGTTACTAAATTTGTTTTTCACATTTAAATCTACAAAAAATTTTCAATAGAAGTATATTCACTGAGAGTATAAAAATGACATTAAAAATGTCTAGCATTAAAAATGACAAAATTTTGATTACAGTACAGCTCCTAAAAGAATTTAACTTTGTAGTTAACTTTATAGATTATCCTCAAATTAATGAACTATGATAATTTGATAACTAAGTTTGTAAATGCTTTTTCAGAAAAAATAATTCCTAGTATGAAAAAAGTAAATCCAGCATTTTGTTCATCTACACATACTTGTGAAGGTCCACAAATAACCAAGATAACAGAAAGATGGGTTGGCACATATTCTGCGTGCAAAGACAGCTATGTTCTAAACCTGTATTATCCATTATACCAGCACTAGTTAGCCACATATAAGTTAAAGAATCAGTTCTTCGCTGGTTCTAGTCACATTTCAAGTGCTCAATAGACTCATGCGGTTATCAGCTACTACATTAGACAGCATATGTGGAGAATATTTCTATTATCGCAGAAAGGTCAATTAGACACAGTTGTCTAAACGATGGCAAAATGCAAATTTCTAAATATGTTTAAAATGGGAGTACACACATATTTGCCCTTAAAAAATGTTACCTATTAAGAAACTTGCATTTTTTTGAACATAGTCTACTTCTGACTTTAATTTCCATTCACCTTTAAGTCCATCAGACAGAGAGATACTCTGAAAAACACTGAAAAATAATTTTATGTACACTTTTATGTACATGGTGGCTTTACCATTTGCACTCATGGGAAAATCTACTTCTAAATCTCTACCAATACTTTTAACCATAGGCCTCAACATCTTTGCCATGAATGTATCATACAAAGTCCCACAGGCAACCTGCTAGGTATAATAGTATTTTCTAAAATAAAATAAAATAAGTTAAAATCCTTTTCAGGTTAAGAGAAGGTGCATGTGCGTTTTGTGCTGTGGGTAGAGTAAAAAGTAGGAGACTGGATAAGCAAAACAATCTTGAATTACAACAGCTTAAAACTCCTCAGAGAATTTTATTATCACTTATATTTCTAAAAGTTTATGCTTCTCTGTATTAGCTGATGTTTAAATAACTACACTTAAATTTTGAAAAGCATCTATCTTCAAGAGTAATTTTAACACATACCTAACAGTTATGTAACATTAAGAATTTTTCTTCCATTAAGGTTTGGGACACATCCACACAATCTTCAAATTCACTGCAGTAGAACAGGTATCAAAATCAATGTTGTCCAGAGAAACTGAGGAGATGAGAATGAATGGACTCTCCCTAGATTTCAGATCTTACAACAGAAAATGTTTATTCTAAGGACAGAGGGACAGGTTTCAATGGCGTAAAACACTGGCACCAGAGTCAACACTAAACAACACCCTTCTCAATTATATCTTTATGCCCAACCTTCATTCTTCTGGAACATTTTTAGAACTAAGCTCTAGAATCACCTGCCTGTGTGAGGCTGGGTCCTAACCAAACCTCAAATCTCAATTGACTTGATATTATTTTAAGCCAGCTTTTCAAGATCAGATGTTTTCTCTATTGGCAATTTTCAGAGTTGTAAGTTCACTCTCCATAATGTCAGCACTTGTATCTTGCCTTTCAGTTGGCTTTATAAATACATGTTCTCTCTTGAGGTACACAGAAAATTTTTGAGCTTTTATGTATAGGGTCTACAACTAAAACAGTGTTTTGTAAATATTTTGAAAATGAATATATTAATTGATTATTTAGTAGTGCTGAATAGAGTAGGCATCAGATTCTAGCCCTTGCTCTGTTATTACTAATGGTATAATCTGAACTCCAAGTTCTTCAGAGGTCAGGCTCTTTGAAATGGAATGACTGTATACTCTGATCTCTAAGATCATTTATATTTCTAAAAGTTTATGCTTCTATGTATCAACTGAAGTTTAAACAATTAAATTCAAATATTGAAAGACATATTTTCAAGAGCAATTCTTTTAAAAAATACACAGAACAGTTAGGCATATGATGGTAAAAGTTGTTCTTTCATTGTTTTAAAATGTATCAATACAATTTCTTTTCTTGCTACAACAGCAGCCACACATCTGGTAACATTGTTTCAAATGAAATTACAAAGATTGACCAACACAGGACTTTGCAAATAATTTTTCCCATGACATATCATTTGCTATTCTTTTGTCATCTCACAATAGTTTTTCAAACTATTATAACCACTTTCATTTGCCATAAATAAACTTACTTACAGCTGGCTAACATATTTAAGAACTATGCTGTCATTAACACTTAAAACTCAGGATAGAATTTATCATAGAATAATTTAAATGCATTTAGATAAACATTTAAAGTTTCCATTCCATTTTCTGTAAATATCCCAATATTATCTCACAGCTATCAGTTTCAAATTAATACTGCCTAAGGAAGAATTGGTTTGATAAGTTCATAACAGAAATATATAGGTCACAGAAGCGTCTATTATCATTTTTAAAAATATAAACTCTATACAGGCCATCACAAGCTAATGAAAATCATTTACGTGATCAATAACCCAACACACTCTCGTAATACAATTAACACATATTTTATCTTTAAATTAACAGAGCTTTAAGTTAACAGGAAAAATGACAACTTGTCAGGTACAAATAGTTCTTTACATTTTTTGCATTCTTCATAGTTTCTGCACAGTTGGTTACTACATTGGTGTAATAAAAAAATAACATAAATTCTACCTCGACAATGACTTCTTTAAATCTCCACACTAAAGAATGTTTTTTAGTAGTTTGTATGATCGCTCATCAAACTTGTCTGGAGTTCCGGAAAACGAAAGCCAAAACCTTATTGATAAAACACAAACCGTAAGATCTCACTTTTGTACATTCAACAAAATGAATGATTAATTCTTCTAGATGAATTCTTTATTGATACAGAAAAAAAGCTATTTTCTTCATGCTAAATCACTAAACTCGCCCCACTTCTTATGTTACAAACACAGAAACATGAACAAATATACTATTTATACAAACACGAATCAATCGCCAGCCTCATTTCGAGTGCTGAGATGTCATACACTCTGGGGATATTACAAAGCCATCTGTTATGTGGTCATTCTGAATTATAAAAGCCTAATATGGACTGTACAAAGGACAATCAATTTTCCTTTCACAACTGTTCTGCCTGACATACACGCGTAGACACACATATAAACACTCGCACACACACACGCAGGCAGCCACACAAAGTCAATTTTCAGGATCTTTTTAGTGTTTGGTAGAAAGTGTGGAGTGCCCGCACTTTCAGCTCTCGGAAGAAGCGAACAGCGTCGTGCAAGCACTTGGATTCCGAATGCCCTGTAAGTTTTACGGGCATCGTACGTAGCGGATTCTGGAGGGTCTAGGGACAAGGCGACCTGCCGGGCTCCCCCCCGGTAGGTCGCCGCGTGGTCTCAGCACGCTTTGCAGCGCTCGTCGGCAGCGGCCGGTGCGCTCGGGACTCGCCGCCGCGGAGCGCGCCCTGCAGCCCCCGGCCCGGTGGGAAGGTCGCGCCGGCCCCACCGAGGGCGGGAACAGAGCCGCGAGCACCCGCGCCGCGACCTGTAGCTCCCGGAGGGGTGGGGTCGGGGATCGCGGGCTGGTAGGGCACTGGGACGTCTCTCCTCAGACCACATTTGGGGAAGTGATGCAGGACGCGGCGGTGCTCCCGGCTCTAGTGGGACCGGGGAGCGGCCGGGGATGGGGCGGGAGGTGGGGACCGCTCTTCCCGGCTCCGTCCATCCCGCCCCGCGCGCTCAGCCCGCCACCCGGAGCCGGGGAGGGGGCGGAGGAGGAGGGCGGCTGGCCCCCGAGGCCCCTGGAACGGCTCCCGGCGGCTGCTGCCTCTGCTAGGCCCGGACCGTGCCCGCGGGCCTCGGGGCTCCGACCCGGAGGGGCGCTCCGTGCCCCGCGCCGGCCCGCCCGGCGGGTCCCCAGACCCGGCCTTCGACTCACCGCTCTCCACCTCGCTGCCTTTCTTGGCGGTCGCCGCGTTCCCCATGGCTGGGGCGATGGCAAGAAGGGGTCAGGGAGAGGGGACCCGGGCCGTCCCCGCTGCTCCGCAGTCTGAGGTGACTCCGCTTCTGCACCCGTCAGGTTGGCGAGTGAGCCCGGAGTCCGGGCTGCGGGACCGACGCGGGTCTGGGGAAAGGGCTTCAGCGAACTCCTCAGCCCCAGTCGGCGGCAGCGGCGCCGGCCGCGACCACGGCGGACACGCCCCCTTCCCGGGCCCGCCCACCTGGCGCGCCCCCGGGCAGCCGCGCGCCCGGCCAGGCCCGAGCCCCGGAGAGTCTCCGCGGGCGGGCGCGCGCCGGAAGTGACGTCGGCCCGGGACCGGGGGCGCGCGGCGGGCTGGGCTGGCAGAGCCGCCGGCCGGGGCTGGGCGGGGGCGGACCGGCCCCTGTGGCGGCGTCGCGCGGCTAGCGTCCCGGTGCGGGTCCCCGAGACGGTAGGAGGCGGCGTGGGAACCGTTAGCTCTGAAGAACGCAGAGTCCCTGCTTAGCCTGGCGTTCCCCGTGGCCCGGAGAGGGGTCGCGGGAGACGGTGCAGGTGGCGCGGTGGCTCGGGTGGCTTCGCTGTGCCCCGGGACGCCGCGGCTCCTCACTCAGCTGCCGTCTTGGCGCAGCTCCGGGCGGGAGAGGGAACCCCCGTGTCGCCCCTGGCCGCGCGCGCAGCCCTGTCGCCGTCGCGGGTAGAGCCTCTGTCCCCCTCGCAGACTCAGGTGTTCGCCGAGCCGCCACGTTGTCCTCGGGCTGGTGGGCTCCGGTCACAAGCCGCGTGATGATTATTCCAGCGAGGGCCTTCCTCGCCGGGCTTGACTGGCTCGCTCTCGCAGCTTTCGTCTGACTCCCGGGAGAGATAAAGGAGAACAGGACTTTGGTTTGCAGAACTCATGTTGATGTGCGTGCGTCATTGTATTTAGCAACTTTCTGTGTCGATCTCAAAATAAATGCATTCCAGATTATTAGTTTTCTGTTTTAATGCACTTCTTAGAGCACTGAATTTGCTGCTAGCCTCACGTATCGGATAATCACGTGGAACTGTAGTGTTTTTCTGTTGAGTATTCCTTTGACCTTTGCTCTGTGACCGTTTATTCCAAATACAGAGTGGAAAGATTGTAATATCCCAAGCTGTTAATTTATAGGTTGCCAGTGCCTCAGGCATAGTTAAGTGTTTAATGAGTTTCTCAGAACTTTTTCAGTATTTCATTACTGACCCCCAAAATGGAACGATAATGAAATTTCTTAGTAAGCTTCCCGCTGTCATTGCCAATTCATGTATTTAACATACCACGTATACTGTATTCCAAGTTCTATACAAATGTTAACTTATTTGATCTTGTAAGAACTTAAGATGTGTGGTTTTACTAGCATCATTTTACTTAGGAGCAAATTAAAGCACAGGGAAGTTAAATAATTTACTCAAATTTGTACAGGTACTATTATCTGGTGGAAGCAGGATTTGAACCTCGACAGTTGAGCTCCAAAGTCTAACCATTTGTCCATAAAGTTTATTAGAAACTTCAGGATGTAGTGGTAAATGACTTTCTTTCCATTTGAAATCTTGTTGATTTGAAAACAGATGCAGGTGAATTTACTTCCTGGGACAATTTATAATAATGTTTTCTGCGTTTCAGTTAAATTCAAGTAAAATAAAAATAATAGCGAAATGAGGATTTGGACCAGGCTATTTAAGGTTTAGTGTCAGCATGCAGCAATGTTGCGAAATTGTCACCTTTCCAATCACATTTGGTTTTGTATTGCGGATGTAATATTTTGCTCTACATACATACAAAGTATGCACTAAATCACATCTCTGCAAAGTCATAAAGTCAACTTTTTAAAATACTGTATTCTAGAGGGAATCGTTCTAGAACCATAGAACTCATGCTACTGTTATTGGGGTGAGTTTTAAGTGTATATAAAATAGTGTGTAATTTGTCACTTTCCTTAACATAATTTTGAATTCGAGGTCTCTAATAAGATGGCAACCAACTGTTCAGTAAATCATTGTTTTGCAAAGGATTTAGTTGACTGGTATTAATAGAGTTAGATACAACATAATTGCAGATTTAAAAATTAGTAAAGCCAAAAATTCAGCTTTACAAAATTGTCTTCCTTTCTCAATTTAACTATCATTGATTATGAAAATAAATTATTTGTTAATGATAAAAGCAATACACAATTTAAATTTCTTGTTTTTTTTTTTCTTTATGCCATTATTTTCTATTTCTGACATTAGCTTACTGCTCTTCTGGTTCAAGGAAGGTTATATTTTCAAAGTATATTTTCGTGAATAGTTTTTGATTAGTTAACAATCATTTGGTTGTAATTATATACAAGTTGTTTTTCATTATTAGAAAAGAATCCTCTATAGGAATCTGTCATTTATGTAGCATCTAAAAGATTGTTTCAAGAATTGTTTTCTACATTCTAGAAGGGGCAGAAATTTCATTAAGTGTCCAGTTATTTATGAATGATTAGCGCTCCTACGGGGCACACTCTTTGTCACCAGTCACTTTACTATACCTCAGCTAAGAACAAAGGTGGGACTGTATCTTATTTCTCTAAGAAAGCAGATACGGGAAGAGGGGAGCCCTCTCCTTGTAATACTTTGGTTAATCTGAGTAGCACTGTGTAAAGGGAAGACTGTACCAGTGGTAGCTAGCTTGGAAATAATTAGTCTTCCATTTTCTAATACTTATTAAACAATTTTTGACATTTCATAATTTTGTGTGATCTCCACAACAAACCCCCATAAGCAAGATGACTATATTAGCCTATTTTACAAATGAGCAAATCAAAAGTTCAAAGAAGTCACTTGGCCAAGGCCATTCGAATGGCAAGTGGCAGACAGTAGCTCATACGACATCGCCGTGCGAGATACATGTACTCTCAGTCTTGGTTTTAAAGTCATGTTGCAGATGAGAAAACTAAGGTTTACGAACAAAGAACCTTGGCCTTTTTAGGGTCGTGTCTTCACTCGGGAGGGAGGAAAATGGGAGGAAATGAGCAAATTTTTATTCATATTTATTTTACTCATAATTGCCAACTTGATTTCCAAGTCTTTTTTAAAAAAGGCAACCCTGAATGCAATGTATGTTAGAAACACCTGTTTTTTTCTTTATAATCACCGGTACAAAGAAACCATAGTTGATAGTTCTTGAAAACTATATTCAGGACTTTTAAAAATATTTTATTTTACATCAGATAAGCGCCAGTAAGAATTTATTTAATCATCATAGGATTGTGATTATTTTGAATAACTAGTAATCCGTATAGTCTAATTATTATATAGAACACATATGTCTTACCCCAATAGATACCACGTATCACATAAAGGTAAAGGGCAAAGTAATAGTTTTAAAATGAGGAAGTAATTTTATGGCTAATAAATTACAAATATAATTATTTCAAATCATTCTAATATAGTACAAAGTTTTTTTATTGGGTATAATTCTAATCCCTTTATTCAAGGATTTTTTTTTAATCTGAGGTTCAGAATTCATCTTTTTAGATACTCTTTTACAGATAAAATAATTGACTGATTAAGTAATCAGAATAAACAAAAATGAGCCAGTGTCAAGAGTATAATTGCAGTTTACCTCTTTTGTGTTAAGAAAAAAAAGAAAACTTGGTGGGAGAAGAACAAAACCAACAACTTCTTCTTTTCTAAAGAAAAATATTAAAATATGCAGTCTCCTCAGGAAAGTTTGTTTGTTTTGGATTTTCTAATTTTACTACTGTGTTTATCAAAACTATGTCTGGCTAAAAGTCTGCTATTTCAGTGCTGTGCCATGGATTTTTTTGGCATGTACCTACATTAACAAAGATAACACCCAAATTTGTAAAGCATTTGCTGCTTTATGAAGTCAAACATGGTGGAAGAACTTTTATGAAATCTCAGCTTTTATAATTGAAGTTTATATTTGACCAAATTAAAAAGAGGAAAGTCTGGCCTACTAAATTAAAATTATATTCATATTGTTGACAATGACAAACAAGAATGGTGTTAGTGGGGTACAAAGGGTTTGAGGTTTTTCATCAGAACAATTTGGAATCATGTTCCAGCTTGGCTGCTATCTGTGACCTCCACACACATTATTTAATTTTTCATTGGCCTTAGTTCCCCAAAGGGTGAAGTTCCATGGATTAAATTAAAGAATTTATGGAAAGCACCTAGGATAACTTGTTAGGTAATAGGCAATCAATAACAACACTGCCCCACCGCTCAATAATATTATATATTTTCTTGCATTTATGTTTCAACAACAATCATTGAAGAAATATGCTTACAACAAATTTAATGAGTTCCTACTATACACAAAGCATTATGAGAAGGAAAAAGATAAACAACATCTATTCTCTTCCCTCAAGATGTTTTTTTGGTAAGGTAATATATAAATAATTGTATAAAGTAAGACTTAAGTTTGTATTATAGAATACATGTAAATAATTACCAAGGAAACAAAGGGAAGTTCTGTTAAATCATAGACAATTTAGCATTGGACTTCAGTGTTTTACAGGTGAGGAATAGCATTTAGAACTAAAAATAGCTTGAGCAGAGGTTTGCATGGCAATTATCCCTAGATTGTTCCAGACTAGATGTTATGGAAGGATGATAGTAAGAGTTGCTTAATATGTTGAAAATAAGAAAGACTAAGAGCTCTGGATCAATTTCTATACTGGGTGACTGGATAACAGATCAGAAATGAAAGGGAAATACCTTGTTTTTAAATTAGAGTTATGTGACTCAATTCATACTGAGTTTGAGTTGGTAGTGGGACACTGTAAGAGGATGATGAACAACAGGCAAATGGAATGTTAGATCAATACAGGAATTGTGACTGCAGTATCAAGATGAGAGCTATGGCTTTGAATGAAGAAGAAAAATGGTCATGAAGAATGAAGAATTATATATTATAATACAGAGAAGAGAAAGACAGAAAAGGAGTCTTACGTTATAGGAGATTGTGGTGGTCAGACAAGTCCAAAGAGAACCAGAAAAGGCAGTCATAAAGATCAAGAAAGAAAGGAGTATCAATTTGATTGATTTCATGATAGAAATTGACTCTAAGTACTATGAGAAAAACAAATTTATTGGAAGACTATACAGGAAGAATGCTTGTAGGAAGGAAGGGAAAATTGAAGAACCAGGCTTGGCACAGTCAGAACTCAGGAACCAAGCAGCTCCAAAGAGTTGAAGTAGCAGTTATTGCTGGACATTTTGCCCTGATGTAGCCAATGGAATGAATAAAAAAAAAAAAAAAAAGAAAGAAAGAGGGGTGGTGCCTGTGGCTCAAAGGAGTAAGGGTGCTGGCCTCATATGCCGGGGGTGGCGGATTCCAGCCCCAGCCAAAAACTGAAAAAAAAAGAAAGAAACCTGGCTTCTCTCTGAACACTGAATGCAGTTGACCAGGTGTTCACATGCTCTTTGGAGCAGGGCCTGTGGCCCTGATTGCTGGCCATGATTGTAGATGTTTTTGATCAGAATAGTCTTTTGCCAATTTTTGTCCCAGATCTGAGGCCCTAGCCATTGGATGGTACCCACCTACATTGAGGGTGGGTCCTCTGAGTCCTCTGAGTCTGAGATCAATACCTGGAAACACGCTCAGAGACGTGTCCCAAATCATCTCTCAGTCCATTCAAGTTGACACCTAAAATTGACCATCATTCAAAGTTATTCCCATTATGGTGTTTCTGGTGTATTTAATATTTTATCAACTTTATTGAAGAAAATTAATGCATTTAAGAGTACGGTAAAATTTTAAAATTTTACAGACACACAAAGCCATCACCACAATTACATGATAATAAACGTAGCCTTCACCTTTAAAAGTTTCTGCATGGGCTTTGGAATCTTTCACTCATGCCCCTCCTTGCATACATAATACCAAGCAATCAATGACTTATTAGCTTGGTGTTACTATAGTTTAGTTGCATAACATGCTCAAGTAATATGTATTCTTTCTTAATTTGGTTTGGTTTCTTTCACTCTGCATAATATTTTTTTTCAGACAATCTTATTCTGTCACCTTGGGTAGAGTGGCCTGGTGTCATCATAGCTCACAGCAACCTCAAACCTTTGGGCTCAAGTAATCCTCCTGCCTCAGCCTCCTGAGTAGTTGGACTACAGTCCTGCACCACCATCCATGGCTAGTTTTTCTATTTTTAGTGCAGACGAGTTTCAATCTTGAGCTCTCAGGCTGGTCTTGAACTCCTGAGATCAAGCAGGGTGGTAGGATTACAGGCATCAGTGAGCCACCTTGACCAGCTGTATATTTTTAGATTAATCCACACATATTGATGATTTCACATATTAATAGTTTCCTTGTTTTTATTGCTGAGTAGCATTTCATTGTATGGTTATATTTATACTTACCTGTTGATCAACATTTACATTATTTTAAATTTTAACTTATGATAGAGCTACTTTGAACATTTTGCTTATTTTGTCTTTTTTTATTTATCGCATTTTGAGAGCTCTTTATATTTTCTAAATTCAAGTCTTTTATCAGATATATTTTTGAAAATATATTTGGTGAATCTGCTTTATCTTTCATTTTTGTTGAGTGTCAAAGAACAGAAGTTCTTAATTTTGATGAAGTTTAATTTGTCTTTTTATTTTTTATTTTTTTTTTAGATCATGATTTTGCTGTCAAATCTAGCAATTTTTTTTCCCTAACTCTAGAGAACAAGCTCTAAGCACAGATGGCTTCACTCGTGAATTCCATCAATCATTTAAGAAAGAAATTATACCAATTCTGTGCAAAATCTTCCTGAAAACTGGAGAGGGGGAATATACATCACAACTTACTCTGTGGGCCAGCATTTCTCTACTACCAAAACCAGACAATGATATTACAAGAAAGGAAAACTATAGACCAAAGTCAATCACAAATGTACATGCAAAAATTCTAAATGGAATTCTAACACATCAAATCCAACAACATGTAAAATGGATTAGTACTTCATTGCTAAGTGGGGACTTAACCCAGATATGCAATATTATCTTGACGTTTGAAAAGTAATCAATGTAGAAATATATTGCATTGCAATAGATGTAGAAAATCATTTGATAAAATCCAACTTTTATTCCTGATTTTAAAACAACTTTCAGCTAGGAATGGAAGGGAACTTCTTCCAGATAAATGCCATCTACAAAAATTCTATAGTTAACAACATATTTCTTGGTGAAAGATCAAATGCTTTCTCTCTAACATTAGAAACATGGTAAGAATGGCTGCTTTTACTACTTGTCTATTCAATGGAGTTTCTAATCTGTGCAATTAGATAAGAAGAAGAAATAAAAGCTATACTATTATAAAAGTGATAAACCATGTTCAAAGATCAGAAGACGCGGTTTTGTTAGGATATCAGTTCTGGCTCAATGCCTATAGATCAGCGTCTACAGCGCCAGCCACATATATAGGGGCTGGTGGGTTCGAACCCAGCCCAGGCCTGCCAAACAACAATGACAACTACAACAACAACAAAGATGTCAGTTCTTCCCTAAAATTCATTTATAGAGTCAATGCATTCCCAAGCAAAGATTACATCAGGCTTTTTTTTTTTTTTTGTAAAATCACCAAGCTGATTCTAAAATTCATGTAAAAATGCAAAGGACTTAGAATAGCTAATAAATTGAAAAAGACAAAGCAAGTTGGAACACTTAACACTACCTGATTTAAAGACCTACGACAAATCCACTCTAATCAAGAAACAGACGTATACATACATTTTCTGTTGATTCTCCCAAAGATAACAATGACATAGAACTCAAGTCTAGGTGAGAAGGTGGATGAGCAAACTCTTCCTAACGCAGGGTGCTCTTCTAATACATAGTGTTCATACATGTAAATACTTACTGGCTTTCTTGGGATTACTGGGAGGCCTATTTAACTCTGACTTTGGGAAAAGCACTAAGAAAAAGGCTTGTTTGTTTGTTTATTTATTTATTTATTTTTGTAGAGACAGAGTCTCACTTTATCGCCCTTGCATCTCACAGCTCATAGCAACCTCCAGTTCCTGGGCTTAGGCGATTCTCTTGCCTCAGCCTCCCGAGTAGCTGGGACTGCAGGCGCCTGCCACAATGCCCGGCTATTTTTCTGTTTTTGCAGTTCGGCCGACGCTGGGTTTGAACCCACCACCTTTGGTATATGGGGCCAGCGCCCTACTCACTGAGCCACAAGCGCCGCCCAGAAAAAGGCTCGTTAAATATTGAGGGTTCCACTGATTCCTCTTTCAATACTTTTATTATGATCCAGTTAAAACTTCACTTTACTTTGATATATATCATTAGACTATTATCAGATAACATATCAAGACACAGGTGGTCATAAGAAAAAAAAATGATAGTATGGTTAAATGCAAAGTTTGCCTTACCTTTCCAGTAAGATTGTTTAAGCAATCTTTTGTAATGATCTAAAAATTACTGACCAGAACCAAATTCTTATTTAGATATTTATGTTAAGAATTTAAATCACTTTCCCCCCAAATATCTTCTTTTGCTTAAACTGAGGTCCCTAAAATATATAACCATACTATGTCACTCTTTTACTCCATTACCGCTAGTATTTTCTCACTGGTTATAAAATACGCACCGAACTCTGTAACTTTCATTTCTGTGCACGGGAGTTTAGCCTTTGCTGCTCCCCAGAGAAGAAGATTGAAGAATGATGTTTTGAAATGGCTAGAGGAAATGATTAGATAGGAGAGGTTAAAAGGGCTTGGGGGAAACAAGCTGAATGACAATTCCCAAGGAGCCTACCTGGGACTGGAATACAAATTTTGGCTAGAATATAGAAGAAAGTAAGCTTATGAAAATTGAGGTTACATTCTAGGAAAATTAGGAATTTTAATTGGATTGGGCTTGTATTTGGAGACCATTTTATGGCATCTCAAGAGAAGAATAAGAAGAATAAAAATATGAATAATAAACATGCTCCTTTAGGAATATGATTTATACTATAATCTCCAGGTTATGTTGGTCCAGAGACTGTACTGTGCTTTTGAGGCTTCTGATGCAAGTAAAGTAAATCAGAAATATCAAGAATTGTTTGTAGTTGAGTTACTCTCAGCTATCTATTTATTTTGATTAATACTGCATTTCAGATGAAATGAGAAGCCTCATATATGGTCTCAGCCAAGAAACACGCAGTTTTGATAGTGAAAAGTCAATAGAATGTCTTTCTTGAATCCATGCCCTGTGTCTTTTTAAAATAACCTTTTCTTTGAAGCTTAAAAATCAGAATAAAGATGTATTTTTTCCCTCTTTGTTTGTGTGTATGTGCATATGTTTGATACGAGGTTTTGAGGACAATTTAAAAAGAAAGTTTTTATTTTTTGGTTTTAGTTAGACTAGATCGATACTGATTAATGAGCACATTATGCATTTGACATTCTCACTAAAGAATTACATTAACTAATTTATGACAACCTACATTTTCATAATACTCACAAGGGCTTTGATTTAATAATGAAAAGGTAAGTCTTTGAATGGAAATAAAATAACAAGGTCATGATTGCCCTTCAGTTTGAAACATGCAATATTTACAAGAAAGAAGATCTGGAGGAAGTTTTGTGATTCAGCTGAAATGCTACTAATAGTTCTAATTTCTGTTTTAGAGGCTTAGTTTTGTTTCTTGAGGAGAAATAAGTGGACAGAGCAAGGAGATGACTTAAATAGTTTATCTTGTTCTTTGACAAGTATCAAAAGGTTCAATTTTTATCTTTAGAGAATAAAAGTTTGACCCAAATAGTTAGGAAAAAATAGAAAAATAGTATTTGGGCTTCATATGAGAGGAGGTGAATAAATTCAAAATTCAGGCTGAGCACGGTGGCTCACACTTGTAATCCTAGCACTCTGTGAGGCTAAGTTGGGTGGATTGTTTGAGGTCAGGAGTTCAAGACCAACCTCTGCAAATGCAATACCCTATCTCTACTAAAAATAGAAAAAAACTAGCCAGGCCCAGCTACTTGGGAGGCTCAGGCAGGAGGATCACTTGAGCCCAAGGGTTTGAGGTTTCTGTGAGCTATGATGATGCCGCAGTACTCTACTGAGGTTCTTTCTCAGAAAGAACCAAAAATTCAAAATTCAATTTTATCATTTTTGTCTAGAAATATCAAGGCAAGGCAAAGTGTGAATATACCTACATATCTGGAATGTTATAACTCAATTAAAGGATACCATTATGTCTTTAGAGAGGGACTCTAGAAAAAGCATTATGCCTAATTTTCTCAACACAGGATAATAGCATGAAAACATTTTATGAAATAGAATTAGGTCTAGTTCACACAATTTTTGTGCACATATACTCTGAATATTATTTGCTAAGACTAGATTTCTGTCCACATTTAGCAGAAAGATTACTGTGACATAGCACATTGGGCATGACCAAAAGAAACTTAATCATAATCCCTGGAAGGCCAGGATAAATAGTTGATCATAGTAACCCTTAGAAAGATCAGAATCGTGGGACATGTCTAGTGCTAGAGCACTGGGACAAAGATATAGGCATTGCTTTCAGGGTCAGTCCCTGTGCTGAGTCACATGCTGTATGTATCTATTCCCTCAACTATGTTCTTTCATTCTTTTTTGTTAAGCCAAGGTCTTTTTATATCTCCCAGGCTGTTATTAAACTCCTGGGCTCAAGTAATGCTCTTGCCTCAGCATCCTCAGTAGCTGGGGACTACAGGCGCGTGAAATCATGCTAAAATGTATCCCATCAACCTTTTAACCCTCATTCCCTTCATCAGTAAAATGGGCAGAATTAGTGCCCATCTTATGGTGTTTCTGCAAAGATTAAAATGGGATTAATCATGCAAAATACTTACCACAGCAGAAGACACACTGTAAATACTAAATAAAAAATTGTGCACCCCTTGCCAACATTACTGCCACAGCTTCTCAGAGGAAAAAACACTGTGAGTAATATAGAATAAAGGATTTATTATAGAGGTTAGACCTTACTCAAGTGTGGGAGCTAGTCAAAAAGTCTGCGTGGCCTTGCACCTGGTGTTGGGCCTAAAGTCAGTGCAGGTTAGCTGGGCTGGATGGGAACGGGGGAGGGGTACGAGGCAAACCAGAGCTGTAGTGATGAGTGGAAGCCATGAAATTAAACGGAAACCCACAGGGACAATTGAATCCTCAACAGTGTGAGGAACTTGCTAGAGAAGCTGCTTGCTCTTTGCCATGGAACTTCACATATAACCTAGCTCAGGACATTGAGAAGAGACGTGGGGTGAGCAGAAGCTGTAGTTGCTGACGGTACTTCACACCAACAAGGATAATCAAAGATCACCAAGTGTGAGTGGTCATGAAGCGTGGCTAGCGCCCTACACCAAACTTTAGAGCACAAAGTGGCAGCTTATTAAAAAATTCCACCATACAAATTCTGCACATTTTTCTTCTGCCCATCCCTACCCTGGGAATACACAAGAAAAAGAAATATGGGAAACACAGATCCAGTTTAGCTCAGCTGAAACTGTAAAAAGCCACCACAGTTCATCTCCTTGCAATCTGGCATTCACATGCCCTTTAAATTATATTACTGGCCAAGTAAAGGTAACAGCAAAATCAAGCTTCCCTCAGACGCGATGCAAGTATCCCTTGCATAGCCCCAACAGTGCAAACTCTCTTATTAAAGAAGACATAAATTTCTTTTATACATTTTTTTCAGTGTTACAAAGAGAATTTTTGTTCGGAAAGAACAAAGAGACTGCTTAGAGCACTTCCAAAGAAAGTTGGAAATGGGTTCCTTTCATGATGGAGATCAGGTAAGAGAGAGACAGAGAAGCAAAGGCCTGCAGGGGCGTAAATACTTTCTCCATTTGAAATTGGTTTTTCATTGGTCTCTTTACACCTCCAGGAATTCATTGCCCTTTTCTATTGGTCATTGATTATTATCTCTTCCTATTGGTCATTCGTTACCTAGGTTACTGCTTACCTCAATCTGGATCATATTCATTTTTCTAGCTGAATCTCATATACCTTTGGTTTACTATAACTTAAATTCTGAGGTATCAAGGTAAATATGACTACTGAATCTTATGTTAGACCTATGGGAATGGAAGGGTTAAACTGAAACTGGCGCTTTTGAAAGGTTGGCTCCACTTCTGATTTCCATCAACTACCTGCTTCCAGAATCCTCTCCCTTTTTGGGGGTTCTGACCCAACAAGAGATAAGAGATAAGGGAACACCAATCATAAACAGGTTCTGGATGGCTTAGGGAGGCCACACACAGGATGCCTCTGTGTCCTCTGCTCACCTTTTGAGGTATAGAGAGACCTTAATTTTAATACATTTAAATGTTAAGTCTCCAACCCAAAATGAACATGGAAAGTATGTAACGTGTATGTTTGCTTACTGAGCAGAGTGCCCCCCCTTCCTGAGTCCTCATAGCTCCTCCTATAACCTGTACAATATGTACACTTAGCCAACCCTCTCAGCGTAACTCCTGTCTTACCCTTCCTTCATGTAAGTGTTTGCTTTTAGTTCCAGCTGCAGGCTATGCTGTGTGGCATGGCCAGCCTGCAGGCTGCAACCCTTTATAAGAAATAAAGCTCTCCTTTCCACATTTATACATATTATAGAGCTCAGGATTTTAAATCCATAGGAATTTTCCTGATAAGTTTATTCTTTGATGAGCATTCACCTGAGACACAAATACCTTTGCTTTCAGAGACAGGTATCTACATAGTTTTTCTCTAGATCCCCTTGTCAAGAGTTTTCCAATTGTGTTCCTACCAATTCTCTGATCCCCAGGCAAAGCATTGGTACTGCTCATGACTTACTATAGATTTCTATCTCTGACCATCTCTTATCCAGGCAAAATGAACAACCAGATATACTGGTTAAAGTTCTGCCCACTGGAAGCAGCGATGGTGCTATGGTTGTCTACTTTGGTGAAATGTCTGTATCTTATGCAGAACCACATATGAAGCAAATTTTTCTTCCTAAAAAAAATTGACCATAGGGAACATCTGAGAAGGAGGAGCTGTGGTTTATGGACTGTTTGATCATGCACCTTACTTGTACCTTCATGACCTTCTCAAGATCAGTGTATGCATACAACTTTCCACCAATTGACATTCATGCATTTTATTACAATATCTGGAAGAGTTTCTAATTGTTGCTTACTAGGACAACCAGAATAATATCATCAATGAAATGGAACATAGTAACGTCCAATGAAATTCAAAGGCAAGCAGGGGCCCCGAGGACTGGATTTTTGCTTGGGCTGAAGTGTTGCTATACCCCTCACCAATGGGAGCATAAAGATATATTTCTGGACCTACCAACTGGAAAGATGACTGTTTCTGGTCAGATCAATGGCTTGTACAAGCATCAGGGATGTGCTGATTTGCACCAGCAACAAAACCTTCCTATGTGACAGCAGATGCAATTGAAAATATCCTCTGCTAAAGTTTACAATAATCCATTGTTATTCTCCAGGGTTCATTTGTCTTCTGTATGGTTATGTCATTCCTGTGCTTAACATTTCACTATCTCCCTCAGCCTATAGGACAAAATGTAACATTCTGAGCCTCACATACAAAAAATACCTGATGTTATTTTCTCAAGTTTTCTTTCAAGAGTTTAATGAATTTTTATCTTGTTTGATAAATGTACTCAATTTTGAATATATTTGTGCATGGGGGATAAATATATATATTTTTAATGTGAGTAGCATAAACAACACTTATTGAATATTCCACCAATTTGGAAATTATTTGGTTTTTTCTTTTTTTTCTTTTTTTGAGAGAGTCTCACTTTGTTGCCCTTGGTAGAGTGCTGTGGTGTCACAGCTCATAGCAACCTCCAGCTCTTGGGCTTAGGCGATTCTCTTGCCTCAGCCTCCTGAGTAGCTGGAACTATAGGCGCCTGCCACTGCACCCGGCTATTGTATTGTTGTTGTTGTTGCAGTTTGGCTGGGGCCAGGCTTGAACCCACCACCCTGGGTATATGGGGCCAGCGCCCCACTCACTGAGGCACAGGCGCCGCCCTGGAAATTATTTGTCACTCCATCCTTGTCACATGCCAAGATCCTGTGTATTCATGAGTCTGTTTCTGAGGTTTTCATTTGATTCCAAATGTCTGCACTTAATTCTTGTAACTTCATGAATAGTCTTGATGACTGGCAATGTGTGGTACCCAATTTGCTTCTCAATTCTTTGATTTCCCTTCCAACTTATGAGCAGCTTGCTAAAAGTTCAGGGAAAAGATCGTTGGAATTAAGATCACAATTTCAATATTTTCTTAGCTTACTTTGGGAGAGAACTGATATTTAAAAATATTTAATACTTCTACTCATGAGCATAAATTCTTTATTTATCCCTTTGGGTCCTTAATAAAGTTTAATAACTTTCTCTACAAAGATCTTGCCCACTTTCTGTTAGATATTTTTTGAGTGCTATAGGTTTTTGCTGCTATCATACAGAAGTTTAGGAGTATTACAATGTAGTAAGAATATTTCTTTTCCTTCTGAAATGTTTAAAATAAAACTTAACGAAGTCTAAAGTTAATATCTCTATCACTTTTTGAAAAATATAATGATCTTGGAGTGCTTGAAATCCTACTACATCTATGCTGTA
Organism: Arctocebus calabarensis; assembly: GCA_963573935.1. Taxonomy (NCBI): domain Eukaryota; kingdom Metazoa; phylum Chordata; class Mammalia; order Primates; family Lorisidae; genus Arctocebus; species Arctocebus calabarensis. The sequence goes on from CAUYON010095454.1 coordinate 28,088, forward strand.
CTTCTATTACTAGGGAATGACACTACTATAGTAACATGTTCCATGACTCTTTTCTCACGTTTGGCCTTGGGTAAAATATGCAGCATTTAATCCTTCTTATTTTGTTTTGTATTTTGGAAATCTGTAGAGAGGCAGCATATAATTCTCCAAAGCTATGAGTAGGTATTTTAATTCCATAGTCTCCTATGCATGCTACCTATGGGACATGGCTTTGCCTTGTTATTCAAACATTAAAGTTCTACCCCTATGCTTTTAACCACTATCTTCAGCCATGATAGACTTATAAGCTATTGCTCACCATTCTAATTTTGAATCCTATTCATGGTCTGCACTTTGGATTTTCTCTCTCTTTCTTTTGAGTTCACCAATACATCAAAAATAATATTTTGTATTTTAATGCAATAGTTTCATGTGTTTAAAGCATCTACATGGTTTTCTTCCACATCAAGTCAATCCATCATTTCATATTTATCAGATTTCTATTTTTTCTTTCCTTGAGATTATTTTGTTTGCTCCTACAATCTTCATCCACTTTGATGATATTCACTGACTCAGAGGCAAGGCAGATAAAGTCTACATGTCAATAAACAAATTTGTGGAAATGTCTAATGGAATTTTTAAATACTTAGTAAATCACAAAGAGCTTTCAATTTGCAAGAGCTGGTCCCTGAGAGGGAAGTTATTTTGTTTTGATTTCTAAAAATGTTTGACTTGAACCATCAAAGGCAGAAAGTGCAGGGATAGAACACAGATGATACAAAAGATAAATGTTGATGTTGAGTAGGGAAGAATACAGAATGTGCATGAGCCTTTCAGAAAGAACACAGAAAAGAGTTGATAATTAAAGTCAGTGTATCTACTAAATAGTCACTCTAGGAGGAGTCAAAGGAACCATGTAGCAAAAGCTATCAGTAGATCACCCAAAATGAGGAACCAAATGGAAAATTCAGCTACATCTCAAACAATCAGCAAGGCTTTGAGAGCCAAGGCAATGTCTGGGGTAACCCTGAGTCTTTCTCACTACCACACACCAAACTACCACCCATATCACCAGAGTGGAAGGAAAGTAAGGCAAGAGAAGGTGAAAAGCTCCAAAAACCCCTATTCCACAATAATGGTGGAAACATTCCTGCATTTGGAACTAAGACCTCTAGGCCAGCAGGCGTGAGTTTACAGAAACAGAAAGCTAAAATTTTGCTAGTGGATCACAAGGGGTGATAGTGAGTGGTGCCACTTCCATTTCCACTCCTTGATTTTTGGATCTTGAATCCTGACTATAGGGAAAGAGAACCATATAGTGGACACTGATAAGAGCATATACACTCTCGTGAAGAACTTTGACCCAGATTTGCAAGGTAATGCCACCTACTTGGTTCTATATAGTCTTCAAAAGGCCATTCCACTATTTTGTCAAACCAGCTATTCAGGATGGTGGGGAACATAGGCAAGACCATGAGTGAATTCCATGGGCACAGGCCCATTGGTGCAATTCTTTAGCTGTGAAAAGAATTCCTTTATTAGAAGCAATGCTGTGTGGAATACCATGACAGTGGATAAGGTGGATAAGGCAGTCTGTAAAGGATGGACGGATAGTAGTTTTGGGAGAACCACCACGGTATGTAGGCAAGGCAAATCTGTATGCAGAGTATGAGTCTGCTCCCTGCATGGTGAAAGTTGTCTAATGTAATCAGTCTGCCACCAGCTAGCTGGCCAATCCCCATGGAGAAAGGTGCCATACTGGGGACTCATTGGCTTCTATTGCTGGCACAAACGTCACTCAGCAGTGGCTGCAGCCAGATAGGTGTTGGTGCCAGAAGTCCATGTTGCTGAGTCCATGCATGACCTCCATCTCTGCCACATGTTCGTGAGCCTTTAGGGCAATGACAGTTGTGGCTGGGGACAGAGGCTGACTAGCCACCTTCTCTACTTGATAGCAAGACCCTTTTTTGCTGAGGTCGCCCCTCATTGAGGATTCACATGGACACAAATATCTTCACGTTTTTTGCATATTCAGAGAAGTCTATCTACATTTCTCTTTCCCAGATTTTCCTGTCACTATTTTTTCAATCATGTTCCTTCAAATTCCCTGACCATCCAGCCAAACCATTGACAAAAGTTCATGAATCAGCACATATTCACATGTTGGACCATTTCTCCAACCAATGAAAGTGGACAATGAGGTATACGTATGGAAATTCTGCCCACTGGGAGGATTTCCCTCCACCACTGCCCTTGAGAAATGTCCCAGAGAGGAGTTGTGGTGCTTCAGCTCTCCACTTTTGGCTGGTGGCTGCATATCATGCAGAACCATCTCTAAACCAAGTCCATGATTTCTCTACCACTGTCAACCAATCATAGTGAACTCCCTGTGAAGGCAGCGTGGCAAGAGGGGGACCATAGGCATCTGGGCCACTTCACATAACCTGTGCCTTGTGGGCTTGCCTGGGCCCTGCATACGTAAGACAGTTCATTTTGGTAAGGGAGGACTATTGTGCATGCCCAACTTTACAGCTCAGTAGATCAGATACCATCCAGTTCACGATGGGCAGCTCAGGTTGTGTGGTAACTGGCATGCTCATGGTTAAGCATTCAGACTCTACTAAGGCTGAGTAATGAGCCAAAAGATGTTTCTCAAAAGTAGCATAGTTACCAGTGGAGAGTGAAGTTTTGCTTCTACAGTCTAAGGGCTTGCTCTGCAGTTTGCCTTTAGGAACGTGCTGACAGCTGCAAACAGCATCTCTTGCTGACACTTCAAACACCATTGGATCTGCTAGATAACATGGCCTAAGGTTCTTGGTAGACTGCACAGTAACCTGAAGCAATTATTGAGTCTTCCACTGTTTGGGGCTTCACTTAAAACTAGCATCTTTTCAAGTCACACAGCAAAAGGGCCAGAGTAGCAAACCCAAATGAGGAGTATGTTGTCTCTAACATCCAAAGACATCCACCAGATATTGTGCCCTTTTTTGGTTACAGGAGCAGCTAGAGGCAGGGACTGGCCCTCCATCTTAGAGGGGCTATCTTGACATGCCTCACATCATTGGCTGGACTCCTAGAAATTTCCCTGAGGTAGAAATCAAGATTATTTCCCACTCTCTACCATACAAATGTCTTACCAATAATGATTGTGTAGTTGCTACTTCTCTCTAAGTCCAATCAGAATAATGCTATTAATGGAATGGACCCAGTGTGATACCTTTTTAAAGGGGTTAAAGTGCTTTTTGCTACATGGATGGATGATATAATACCGCAGTCAGAGTTTTCAGTACACGCATCATCAGAATAGGGTACATTGCACCTGGTAGGCAAGTCATCATCCTTCACCTCCTTCCACCCTCCCCTTAGTTTTCAATGTTCATTATGTTACTTGATGACCATGTATACCCCTAGATTAGCTCACACTTATAAGCGAGAACATGTGGCATTGTTCCATTCCTGAGATACTGCACTTAGAATGATGATCTCTGGCTCCATCCATGTTGCTGTAAAAGGTATTGAGACATTATATTTTCCTTCTTAGGGCTAAGTAGTACAACCTATTGTTTTTATCCACCCACTTAGGTTGATTCTACATCTTTTTTTTTTTTTTTTTTTTTTTGAGACAGAGCCTCAAGCTGTCACCCTGGTTAGAGTGCCGTGACATCACAGTTCACAGCAACCTCCAATTCCTGGGCTCAAGCGAGTCTCCTGCCTCTGCCTCCCAAGTAGCTGGGACTACAGGTGCCCGCCACAACGCCCGGCCATTTTTTGGTTGCAGCCATCCTTGTTGTTTGGTAGGCCCAGGCTAGATTCGAACCCATCAGCTCAGGTGTACGTGGCTGGCGCCTTAGCCCCTTGAGCCACAGGTGCCGAGCCTGATTCCACATCTTATCTTTTCAATTGTGAACTGTGCTGTGATAAACATTGGGTGTAGGTGTCTTTTTTTTATAAAATTACTTCTTTTCCTTTGGGTAGATATCCAGTAATAGGATTGCTAGATGAGATGGTACATCTACTTTTAGCTCTTTGAGGAATCTTCATACTGTTTTCCATAATGGTTGTACTAGTTTACATTCTCAACAACAGTGCAAAAGTGTTCATTCTTCCCCATAGCCATGCCAATATCTACTGTCTTTTGACTTTTTAATAATGGCCATTCTCATTGGGGCATAATGATATCCCACTGTGGTTTGATTTGCATTTTCCTGATGATTAGTTATGTTGAACATATTTTCATGTGTTTTTGGCATGAAAATATGTCTATCTTCTTTTGAAAAATATCTATCATATCTTTCATCCATCTTCTGATGGGGCAATTTATTTTTTTCCAGTTCTCTGTAGATTCTGGATATTAGTTTTTTGTCGAATGTATACTTTGCAAATATATTCTCCTACTCTATAGATTGTCTATTTACTTTGTTGATTATTTCTTTGGTTGTACAGAATGTTTTTTAATTTAAGCCCCATTTATTTATTTTTGTTTTGAATAAGACAAGGGTACCCACTTCTATGATATATTCATTTTTGAGGTCTTATTTATAATTGTTTTGCCTAGGCCATTGTAGAAGTTTTTCCTACATTTTCTTTCTTTCTTTCTTTCTTTTTTTTTTGTAGAGACAGAGTCTCACTTTATCACCCTTGGTAGAGTGCTGTGGTGTCACACAGCTCACAGCAACCTCTAGTTCCTGGACTTACACGATTGTCTTACCTCAGCCTCCTAGTAGCTGGGACCTCAGGCACCTGCCACAACGCCCTGCTATTTTATTTGTTGCAGTTTTGCCAGGACTGGGTTTGAACCCACTACCCTCGGTATATGAGGCTGGTGCCCTACCTACAGGCCACAGGTGCCGCCCTTTTCCTACATTTTCTTCTAGAACTTTTATGGTTTCAGGTCTTACCTTGAAATCCAGCTTGAGTTCATTTACATAGATGGTGAGAGATAGCAACACAGTTTAATTCTTCCTCATGTGACTATCCAATTTTCTTGGCACCATTTACTGAATGGGGTGTCTTTTCCACAGTGTATGTTTTTGTCTGCGTGGTCAAAAATCAGTTGGTTATACAAAAAATCACAAATTAGTAACCTAATGTCACACCTCAAGGAACTAGAAAAAGAAGAGCAAACCAAATCCAAAGCTCACACAAGAAAAAAATAAACAGAAAGATCACAATAGCACTTATCAAAATGAAAACCAAGAAAAGCAATACAAAGTGTCAACAAAACAAAAAGTTGGTTCTTGGAAAAGATAAATGAAATCAATAGACCACTAGCTAGATTTATTAGAAACATAAAAGAAAGGATTCAAATAAGCTCAATCAGAAATTACAAAGGAGACATAACTGATACCACAGAAATACAAAATACCATCCAAGACTACTATGAAAACCTCCACCCACACAAACTAGAATATTTAGAAGAAATGGATAGATTTTTGGAAACATACAACCTCACAAGCTTGAATCAGGAAGAAACAGAAATCCTGAGCAGACTAATGTAACACGTAGCAAAATTGAAATAATAGTAAAAAAATCTTTCAACAACAAAAGCACCCATGAATCATATGGATTCACAGCCAAATTCTACCAGACATATCAAGAAGAAATGGTACCTATTCCACTAAAACTGTTCTATAACATTGAGAAAGGGAGAATCCTCCTTAATTCATTCTATGAAGCCATGAGCCAGTGTCATCCTGATACTAAAGCCAGGAAAGGACACTACAATGAAAAGTAAAATACAGGCCAATATTCTTCATGAATACAGATGCAACAATCCTTAACAAAATTCTAGTAAACTGAATTTAGCAAAAAGATAATTCATGGCTTGGTGCCCATAGCACAGTGGTTATGGTGCCAGCCATATACTCCAAAGTTGGTGGGTTTGAACCCAGCCTAGGCCAGTTAAAACAATGACAACTACAACAAAAAATAGCTGGCATTGTGGTGGGCACCTATAGTCCCAGCTACTTGGGAGGCTGAGAACAGAGAATTGCTTAAACTCAAGAGTTCAAGGTTGCTGTGAACTGTGATGTTACGGCACTCTACCAAGGGCAACATAGTGAGACTCTGTCTTAAAAAAAAAAAAAAAAAGATAATTCACCATGATCAGATGGGTTTTGTCCCAGGGATACAAGGAGGTTCAATATACACAAATGAATCAATGTGATCTACTACATATACAGAATTTAAAATAAAAACCATATCCATCTTAATAGATGCAGGAGAAGCATTTGATAAAATCCAGTACCCTTTCATGATGAAAAACCTCAAAAAACTAGGTATAGAAGGAATACATCTCTAAATAATAAAAGCCATATAGCGCACACCCACAGTGTGGCCAACATCATACTAAAAGGGCAAAATTTGAAGGCATTCCTCCTAATAACTGGATCAAGACCAGGATACCCACTGTCACTACTTCTATTCAACATACTGGAAGTCCTAGCTAGAAGGACATCCAAATCAGGAAAGAGAGGGTCAAACTATCCCTGTTTGCTGACGATATGATCATACATCTCAGAAACGTTCAAGACTCCACCAAAAGACTATTTTTTCTTCACCAAGACTTTTAATTTTGATAAATTAAGGAATGTCTCAGGTTACAAAATTAATGTACACAAATCACCGGCATTTCTATACACTAATAATAATCAAGCTGAGACTCCAATCAAGAATTCAATACCATTTACAACAGCTGCAAAAAAATTACCTAGGAATATACTTAATTGAGGAGGTGAAAATTCTCTGATGAGATATCTTTCATCATAGTAATGATGAAAGAAATCAAGGTGATATAAACAAATGGAAAAACATCCTATGGTCATGGGTTGGAAGAATCAGCATTGTTAAAATGTTCATTCTGCCAAAGTGATGTACAGATTCAATACACTTCCCATCAAAATACCAATTTCATGTTTCACAGACCTTGACAAAACAATCCCAAACTTCATAGGGAATCACAAAAGAGCCTGAATAGCCAAAGAAATTCTAAACAAAAAAGAATAGCTCTGGAAGCATCATATTAGCTAACTTCAAATTATTCTACCGAGTTATACTCATCAAAATAACATGGTACTGTAATAAACATAGACACGCAGACCAAGGGAACAGAACTGTGTGCTATCTTGTGAAGTGAAGGGGGATTAAGTTTCTTGGGAACTAAATCGTTCATTGGGTTGGAAAGTTGATATTCCCTTGAAGCAGAACATGGAAGGTGTATTGCTAGCCTTGCAGGCTAAAAGCAACTGCTTCTAGAGGGTCTTAATGACAGAAATGGAGGAAAAGGCATTTGTCAAATCAATAGCTGCCTATCAGGTGCCAGGGGATTGTTCATTTGCTTAAGCTATGAAACTGTATTTTGTATAGTAATTGCAACTGGAGTCACCATCTGGTTAAGCTTATAATAATCTAATTTTGGTCTCCAAATTCCATTTGTTTTCTGCACAGGCCAAATAACATAGTCAAATGCAGATGTGGTTGGAATCACCACTCCTGCATCCTTCGAGAGCTGGATGGTGGCACTTATCTCCCCAGGAGGGAGGATGTTGCTTTGGTTTACTATTTCCTAAGTACAGGAAGTTCTACTGTCTTCCATTTGGTTTTCCCCACTATAATAGTCCCAACTCCACAGGTCAGGGCACCCATAATTATAATACTAGAAATGTGAAGACCAAGTGTTTTCCTCTATAGTGTATAAATGCAGGGATCATAAATAAGTTAAGTTCACTTACAAAGATGATGATGATTATGATGATAATGATGACTCTACTGCTGCTTATATGTATAGTGATTATAAATGCCTTAAGTCTCTAGCATGTAAAAAGCATTCTGTACATTTTTGTTGTTATTAATTCCCTGCCCTCTGAATGTGAATTAGTTTGCCTTTATATCCAGTAATCTTATTCCAGAATTCCAGGTTTCTGCTTTATTCCAGAAGTCTCTCCTGGCCCTAGAATTTTTCAGTGACGTTATCATTTTCTGATATTGATTTCTTGCCTTAGAATGCACCTGCTTGGTTGTTGGTGCTACCACTTGCTCCTCCTTAGTTCTTGTATTAGTCTGCTCAGCTGCCAGAACAAATACCATAGACTGGATGGCTTAACTAACAGAAATTTATTTTTTATACTTTCAGAGGCTAGAAGTCTGAGAACAAGGTTCTGGGTAATTAAGTTTCTGGTAAGTGTTCTCTGTCTGGTTTGGAGGGGGGTTCTCGTCTCACTTTTTCATTATATCCTCACCTAGGCTTTCTTCAGGTGTGTGCATGTCATTAGGGAGAGAGAGAGAGAATGAAAGAGACAGAGAGAGAGACAAAGAGAAAGAGAGACAGGGACAGAGAGAAAGAGAGAGATAGAGAGACAGGGAGAGAGAGAGCAAGAGAGAGGCAGAGGCAGAGAGAAAGAGAGAACAAGATCTTTGGCATCTCTTTGGTAAATATACCAAACCCATAGGACAGAGCTCCATCTCATTTAGTTTGAATCACACTGGGGGGCAGGGCTTCAACATTTGGATCTGGGAGGAGACACGAACATTTATTCCCTAACAGTCTGAATCCTGCCTATTTCTCTGTTCTTTCTTGGCTTACTTCCTTTGACCTAGAGAGTTCCTAAATTTACTTGGTTATGGCCATTTCTCGTCTATGCTAACCAGTCAAGCCAATCAAATATTCCTTTCTATCTTTTCCTACCTCTCTGTGTATTTTAAAGCTCTTAAGCCAATATACAGTAAGTGCTGAGTTCCATTTGGTACCATTCAATGTTTTGTCAACCACTATCAGAACATGATGTATTTCTATGGAAAAGCATGAAATCAAGATTTAATTCATTAGTACAGATTTGAGAAACTCACTTTTTCAAAGCTATTCCAACAGCCCATTGGAGGCAGTAGAGGGGGAGGCTTGCATAGCCTTACCTGCCTCAGGAAGCTGAGTAGTAGGAAGTCAGGAATAGTCGTGTTTGTCTTAAAGTACTTGGTCTGACTCCTCCTTTCCTTTCTATCCTGTCTACTCCCACTACCTGCGCTGTCTACATACAATATCTACACACACCAGAAGGAGAAATAAGCTTTTAACAGTCCTTTGAGGTAAATACAGTAGACCCTCTGTAAGTTGACCACCCAAGGAACTGTCACAAACTGGTCAACATACAGAGGTGGTCAACATAAGGAACAAGGCCTACTGTACTGATACACACATATGGTGCATGTCTGGTCTGTAAAAATTACATCAACTTAAGGACATGTTCACTGCAGGGAGGTGGTCAACTATGGAGGTTCTACTGTAATACAGATGTGAGAAATGAGTCTTAAATAACTATTTCTAAAAGTGAAACTTGCTAATACTATTTAAGAGGAAGAGCCAGTAAGCTGGGGACAAGTGCAACAAAAGTGTTAGAGGTAACAGCAGCTGATCCAGACCCCCTAGAGTGATGGTGGTAGCAGCAGCAATAGTGGAAAATCCCAGGACTGGAACCATAAAGGAGTGGGCAGGATTTGGGGATGGGCCTTGGCTTATTTAGGAGCAACAGTCACTAAAGAATGTTATCCTTGGTTGCTCATTTTGCAATGTTCTATTTGAAATAGGAGTGAGCAAGCTATTTTTTGTTATATTCATGACTTCAGAATTTTAAGAAATTGATATCTTGACCCAAACTATAATTCTTTACTAAGCGTTTGCTATACACAAACTAAAGGCAGAGAGCTCTAAGCTTGAATTTCAGGTCTTTTTCTTGTTAGATGTGCCACCTGAAGCAAATTGTTTATTCCCCATAGGCTGCCATTTGGTCACATATTTAAAAATGAGGATATTAATAGTACCCAGTCCATAGGGTTGTGATGAGCATTCAACCAGATAACGTATGTACAGTGATCAGTACAGTGTTTGGCACATAGCAAGCAATAAATAAACATTTGCGTACAAGTGCAGGGAATAAAAATTTAAGTGTTTTGCATACCAAAGTGTGGGGTCAGGAACTGACTCTGAGGAAGCAGTTTTTGTCATCTGGTTTAGGCAGACAAATGAACATGAAAACAAACCCTTGGTGGGATCAGTCCCTGACACCCTCCCTCACTGGTATGCGACTATTAAAATTGACACTATCCTTAAACGGTGATGCTTACAGACATATAAATATGATGTAATATGGTAAGTGACTTTAATAGAAATATCTAAAGGTGCTACAGGAAAACAACAAAGAAAAGTAAATGTGTAGGGGAAAATGGAATGCTATAAAAAGACAGGTGGTGTTTTAGTCAGGACTGAAGGAAGAGTGTACCTCTCTAAGAAGAATGACGCAGATGGAGGCCGAGAAATCAAACGCAAGATGTGCCAGGAATGAGTGAGGCCATGAAATGCCCATTTAATGTTAGCTAAAGCCACTGGAGTGGTTTTGTGGTACAATGAAAAACTTCTCCACCATATTCAGGGTTATCATCTTATTTTTTTTTACAGCTTTATTTTTGTTTCTATTTCCTTTTTAAAAATTTAAGTTTTACTTTTAACAAAACTACTCTTCCCATAATGTGATATGACTGTCAAAAAAGTGAATATGGTTTTAGTTTGAATAGATAGCTAGAAATTAATAGAGTCCAGAAAAAGGGAAATTATAGACTTTTTTTTTAATTTTTGGGGATTTTAGAAGTGAGGGTACAAAGATCCAGGTTACAATGGTTACATTTGTTAGGTGAAGTCTCTTATAATTGTGTCCCACCCCCTGCCTTCTCTCTGTTCTCTTTTTCCCCCACCCCTCACTATGTACTGATCATTAATTGTCCTCATGTAAGAATCGAGTACATGGGATTCTTGCTTCTCCATTCTTGCAATGCTTTACTAAGAATAATATGTTCCACTTCCATCCAGGTTAATACAAAAGATGTAAATTTGCCATCTTTTTTAATGGTTGAATAGTAGTCCATGGTATACATATACCATAGCTTGTTAATCTATTCTTGGGTTGGGCATTTAGGCTGTTTCCACATTTTGGTGATTGTAAAGTGAGCTGTGATAAACAGTCTAGTGCAAGTGTCCTTATGGTAAAAGGACTTTTTTCTTCTGGGTGATGCCTAGTAATGGGATTGCAGGATCAAATGGGAGGTCTAGCTTGAGTTCTTTGAGAGTTTTCCATACTTCCTTCCAAAAAGGTTGTATCAGTTTGCAGTCCCACTAGCAGTGTAAAAGTGTTCCCTTCTCTCCACATCCACGCCAGCATCTGCAGTTTTGAGATTTTGTGAAGTGGGCCATTCTCATTGGAGTTAGATGATATCTCAGGGTGGTTTTGCTTTGCATTTCTCTAATAATTAGGGATGATGAGCATTTTTTCATATATTTGTTAGCCATTCGTCTGTCTTCTTTAGAGTAGTTTCAATTCATCTCTCTTTCCCATTGATATATGGGATTGTTGGCTTTTTTCATGTGTATTAATGACAGATAGACTCTTCATACTCTATACCAAGTATCAAAACATACTTTGATTACTATGGTCAGTTCTGAGTTCATGCTTTAGGAGAGGCAATGCAAACTGTAGTTTTTTCAGATGAGAGCAACCAGCATGGTGATGAGGAATTTAAATCATGGCCTATGACAAACATGTGAATTCTGCAGAAGTGATTAGCCCAGAGGAGAGCAGACAAAGGTAGGGGGAGAGACGCATACAGCTACAGAGAGTGGAGTTAGAATGAGTGGCTATGAAGCTAAGGGAGGAAAATTCCACTAAATGTGAAAAAGACTTTGTTAACAAGTAAAGCTGTCTCAAAAAACATGGCTGGCTCAGGCAACAGTGAGTTCCTCACCACTGGAGTAGTTCAAGTCAAATTCTGTCAGGGAAATCATATAAAGATCCAAGTGCTATACAGGGAATTGGGACAAATGACATGGGCCCTTTCAAACCTGAGACTTGTGAGAGTCAATATCTCCCCTTTGGGGTGATGCCTGTAAATGAGTGGGTAGGGCACTGGCCACATACACCCAGGCTGGAGGGTTTGAACCTGGCCCAGGCAAGCTAAACAACAATGACAACTGCAACAACAACAACAAAAAATAGCTGGGCGTTGTGGCGGGCACCTGTAGTCCCAGTTACTTGGGAGGCTGAGGCAAGAGAATTGCTTAAGTCCAAGAGTTTGAGGTTGCTGTGAGCTGTGATGCAATGGCACTGTATCGAGGGCGACATACAGAGACTGTCTCAAAAACAAAAAAAAAAATAAAAATAAACCTCCTCTTCAAATATGTAGATATTGAAGATATGTACTACTAAGACCCCACTATGGTATGTATAAAAGCCAACCAAAGATGCTAAAATGATTATAGATGAGGCTACGTACATTATCTTCATGGAAGGTTATGGAGCAGGAAAAGATCAAAGCCCTAATTACACAGTCTGCTTTTGCTAGATATGCTAGCATTACAAATAATTCCAAAAATCTTGATGGCTTACCAAGAAAGAAAGCTTTCTTTGTCCTTCTTATGACATGTTAGCTGCAGTTGGAGTATAATTCTGGACCACATCCCCTTCTGTTGAGGTTAAGCTGAAAAGAAGCCGGTGTCTAACCACGGCTCTTATTATGGAACTTTTGACCACATGAGAACTCTTATTGGCATCCCCACTTTTACTCCATTTTAGTGGTCACAGCAAGACATATTGCAAAACTTGCCATCAAAAGAAGCAGGAAGAATGGCCCTAAAAGGGAGGAGCAGCAGCTGTTTTGACTAAATGTAATGTATTACATCAAGTCATGTAGTCATGGTTTGACATTTGACAGTTCCACACAGTGAAATAAATGACTTCTAAGGAGCAAGACCAACCTTTTTATATAGCCTTTATTTTGGAAGTGCTTCTGCCTTGCAAAAGTCAGGGTAATCTAAAAACCCAAATACCTATTTCACTGCAGGAAAGAAAATGGAATTCACACTCATACATAGAGTTGTAGAATAAAGGCATTCGTTGTATTTCGTCACTGACTATGAAGAAAGTTACAGGAACATAGATACACGTGTTACCTAAATATAGTTAATAAATGCTTTGTACTTGAAAGGTAAATTTTAAAATAATTCATCACAAAGATAGGGAATTCTCTGCAAGTCCACTACCAGAAATACTGGATGATGGTAGGTATGACCCTTTGTCATGGGGACTGCACAGCTGGGGTAGAGGATCTGGTACTGAGATTGGACTAGAATAAAAGAGATAAGCCCAGGGTACAATTTTCGGGAACTTTTCTATGAAACAAAGAGTTTAGATTTAATTGAGAGGCTATGGCAAGCCAGTAAAGACTTTAAGCATGGAAGAGACAGAATTAGATTTGTGTTATTAAGACAAAACCACTAGAAGTCAGACAAAATTCAAGCCAAGATAAAGTAAATATTAGCAGTTGTGAAAAGAGGTAAAAAGTGCTTGAACTAGGCCAGAAGCAATAGTAATAAATAAATAAGAACAAATGGGAAACTGCGATAAAAAGAATAAGACTTTGTGGTTGTTTGGATGAGAAAGCTGAGTGAGAATGACTCAGATGATTGCCAAGTTTTGGCCTTAGTGCAGGTGGGTAAATAGTTAAATGTAAAAATGCAGATTTAATGTTAAGGCCTCATTGCTACTTCCTAAATTTGTGTCCTTGGAAAGTTATTTTATCTTGCTGAACCTCTATTTCATCATCTGCAAAATTGAGCTGATAATAAAAGCTCCATCCTAGAACTGGCAGACTAAGTTAAACACTGTCACCAGTGCCAGTACGTAGAGACCTTAACAGCACTTTGGAGATTTGAGGATACGTTACAGATAGGCCAGTCTGCCACCTACTGCCATGTATCTGATACTGTGTTACCGGGATGGATCGGCCACATGGGGAACAGAGTATTGATGTCTCTAGTGTTTCTTCAGAATGCTTATACGAGAAAGTTAAAAACCTTTTCTTTCATTTTGCCACAGTGTCAATTCTGATTTGCTGCACAGATGTATCTCTCGGTCCTTCTTCTGTCTTTAGTTCCTGACTAGCCATCTTTAAGTTTCAACTTTTACCCAGTAGACCAAGTGCTCAGAATTAGTCTAAAGATTCTGTACAACCACTCGGAAGGAACGATGACACATTTTGAGATAAAGGTTCAAAAAGTGACTTTTTAATAGAAAAAAAATTTCATAGAAAGTGGGCAGTAGCATTTAAAAGTTTTGGCTATGACTGTAAATGCCTTAGATTTTAGTCGAGAATCACAGAGTTCTTAAGAAATTCCATTAACACCACCCTAAACCTAATTGCCAACCTCACTTGAGCAGTAAATGAGTGGTGCCTATTATTTTTGTTATTAGCAATTCTCATTATGGAGAGATGGCCAATGGAAGTGTTGTAAAAAGCTATTATGATTTCTTGAAGGTGTATAAAAAATCAAAGGGGAAAAAATCAACTGGGTAATATCTGTTTGTAGTCATTTACTCAGAATGCATAAAATGAGAGATGTCTGTGTTTGCTATTTGTCTCTCAATATTCATTCTACCATTCTTTCAGTTAGCAACTGAACTCCCTGAGTTAAACTCAGCCAAAGACTACATATTCCAATCTACTGTGAGGCTAAGTCTCACCAGGTGACCAGTCTAGTTAATGAGATATGAACATAGGGGTAAGTGCTACCTCTAGGTCACATTCTTGAGAAGATGCTCTGGCGTTTCAATTCCTTGTTCCCTTTCTCATGACAATTGAGTATCAATTAGATGAATAAGAACAATAAAGGTAGAAGAACCCCATGTACACAAAACCCCTGAATTTGTATTTCTACAAATGGAAAACTGTCAACTAAACTCAATGACAGATGGACTGCCCAGTATTACACGAACTAGAAGTCAGGCTTTTGATTCCAACTCTGCTGTGCCGAACTGTGAGATTTGGTGCTAGTTGCACAATTGATTTGGGCCCTGAACTAGATAATGACGGAGCCCCCTGCATAGCTCCCTAAAGGCCATATTCCGTGACTCTGCAAATACGTGTTAGAAGGCTGTTTTATCCACAGGAAGGGAAATTCTTTGTTTTAGCACGTCCAAGTCATGAGAAATGTATATTTTAAAAAGCATTTATTTTAGGAAGTGTAACCATCATATGGTTTTATGTATTTTAAAGGGAAAATTCTGAAATGATGAGACTTCATTACAAAAACAACAAAAAAACCAAAAAACCCTCCACTTTCATTGAGTGACTATTAAACACTAGGCCTAAAAGATGGAGTAGGGAGCAAGGCAGACAGGGTTCTGTCCTCTACTGAGCTCAGGGAAGGCAAATATTAAAAAAAAAAAAAAAAAGCAATTAACCTGTGCGATGAGTGCTTCAAGGGAAAGCACAGAGGCCTTGGCAGCATACCCATAGGATAGTTTGTGTAGGTTGAAGTGTTGGCCTAAAGAAGGTGAGGAAAATTTTGAGGATGACTTTTAGGAAACACATGACTGCTTTACTTGTGCAGAAGTAAAGGTTAGAGGCTATGTAGACCTGGGTTTGATCCCAGCTCTGCACACACTGTCAGTTTGGGTAACCTCTCAAATACAGTTTTCTTCTCTGTAAAATTGGGAAGATGATGGTAATACCCATAGTGCCTACCTCATAATTTTTTTTTTTTTTGAGACAGAGCCTCAAGTTGTCACCCTGGATAGAGTGCTTTGGCATCACAGCTCACAGCAACCTCCAATTCCAGGGCTCAAGCGAGTCTCCTGCCTCCGCCTCCCAAGTAGCTGGGACCACCGGCGCCCGCCACAACACCTGGCCATTTTTTGGTTGCAGCTATCATTGTTGTTTGGTGGGCCCAGGCTGGATTCGAACCTGTCAGCTCAGGGTACGTGGCTGGCACCTTAGCCTGCTGAGCCACAGGCGCTGAGCCACCTCATAAATTTGTTAAGAGGTTTGAAGGAGATAGTGCTGAGCTTAGCACAATACTTAGACCACTTATTATTATTATTATTGCTGTTAATAAATAGTAATGGGTGTCTTTGGATCTACTCTTTGGATCTGCTGCAACTGGTGATGTAGCCCTGATTCACAGTAGAAGATTTGTAATTTGCAAACTAGTCAGAAATCTCTAGTTTATCCAAGAATGGGCTTCACAAAACTTGCTTAAGCTCTTGTTTCTGCACTCCCCCACCCCCAAACAGGTGGCAGATGGAGAGGGGAAGCAGGAAAGGAGTGTGGAGGGACAAGGAGTGTGACCTCTCTTGGGGAGGTACAACACATCTCCCAGAGCGGAGCACTGTGGCCACCCAGTTCTCATTCCAGCAGGACATAGACTTGATTGACATATGTTGTGTGCAAGATGCAACCTTTACAATAAGTCATGACTTTGAGTTCAGATAGTGATAGAAACCTAAGTTGGCGAAACAAGACAAACTTTAAAAAATGATAAATAGGCTTGGCGCCTGTGGCTCAACCGGCTAAGGCGCCAGCCATGTACACCTGAGCTGGAGGTGTACATGCACCAATCCAGCCTGGGCCCGCCAAACAACAATGATGGCTGCAACCGAAAAGTGGCTGGGCATTGGGGCAATCGCCTGTAGTCCCAACTACCTTGGAGGTGGCGGAGGCAGGAGACTCGCTTGAACCCAGGCATTGGGGGTTGCTGTGAGCTGTGATGCCACTGAACTCTATCCAGGGTGACAGCTTGAGGCTCTGTCTCAGGAAAAAAAAAAAAAAGATAAAAACAATCCCACAAGGGCTGAGTGAACTTTTTTTCTTTTTTTGGTAGAGACAGAGTCTCACTTTATCGCCCTCAGTAGAGTGCTATGGCATCGCACAGCTCACAGCAACCTTCAATTCCTGGGCTTAGGCGATTCTCTTGCCTCAGCCTCCTGAGTAGCTGGGACTACAGGCGCCCGTCACAACGTCCAGCTATTTTTCTGTTTTGCAGTTCAGCCGAGGCTGGGTTTTTTGGCTGAGCTATGATTAGATGAAAAGAAGTGTTTATTCCTGCCCAGTCCCCGCCAACCAATGCCGCTCACTCTCCCGGCTGATCCCGCACCTCTGCAGGCGGGGACATTCTAGTTTGTGCAACAATGGAGCATCTGCACCTCTGCTCCCAGCCCTTCCTCATGATGTTCCTGCCTCCTTGACAGCGTGTTCTTCCCACCTTGAAGTTTCTGTCTTTCAGCCTTGGTTCACAGAGCATAGTACTTGCATGATATGACATGACGGTGTGATAAGACATGCTAACAATACTCAGAGCAGGATATGAGCAAGTTTTGCACCACTGTGATCCACTCCATAATTAATGTCCTCACATCCAAAATGACGAGCTGATTGGGACCACTCCTTTCCAAGTCCAGAATCTGAACTGATTAGAAATTCATGACAATTATCATTTCTATACATCAAACTCACTATTACAATAAGGACTAGATAATTGGAATCTAATTATTTTCAATATTTCCAAGATTCCTTAGGTATCATTTTCTATATTACTATATAGAAAACCCCAACTATGTGACAAAGAACTCTTTAAAATAAATAATAACACACTTGAATTTATTATAAACATGGGTAATAAAATGAAATACTGATGTGGTGATGACTTTTATTCTGCTTTCATAGGAGAGCCCAACGTAAATAATAGTGTGTAGCCCTTGCTTAGTTTCAGCCAATCTCTTTCTGAGCTTTTAGATAATATTGATGTCAGGCTCCCACCCTGGGGGCAGGGGCTAAGACCTGTGGAACTGGCAGCAATTGACTGAAGAAATATAAAGTTAGAAATGACAGTGAGAGATAAAGAGATAAGACACATAGAACAGAATTTTCAAAGGTGGGAGTACAGGGGACCATCGCCCATTTGTGAGGTTTTGACAGTGGCCCCAAGGGTCAGTTTCACTCAGTTTTTATTGAAGGCTATTTGTTTATTAATGTAGAGGGTAAGTCGAGGAAGGGAATAAAGATGTTAGTAGTTTTTTTAAGTATATCAGTTTTTATTGTTTTTATAATTATTAATTTTAAGGGTTTGAGTAGTCTTAAGAAATTTGGAACCTGAGTCTTGTGTGGTAGTAATCTCCTGTCTGTGGTCTCATATATAGATTTTTAGGGGAGTGTTAATTTTTGTTAGTCTATTGTGGAATAAAATGCTATAGGTGTCAATCTCTTTTGAAGAATCAGTGAGAGAGAGTAATTTTTCTCTCATCACCATTATAGAGGGTCTTCTTCAGTGAGAAGAGGTATTTTTTTTTTTACCCATATTGCTTTTCGATGTATGTCTCAGTCATAATATAAATATCTATAATGGGTATTTATTTTGATTGTTAACTAGGCAGGAAAAGGGCCTAGTCAATGTTGTTTGTTAGGCCTTGCACACATCTTCTGTGATCATTATTTCTTGAGGGTAGTTACAGATTGAGAAGGGGTATAAATGAGCTGTATCTCCAACAGGCCAGACTCTAGGAAAAGTGAGAAATTTATTCTAATAAGAAATTTATATTATAACTGAGACATACATCAATATGTTTGTAATTTCCCTTTATAACAATATATTTTCTCTAATTTTAATATCAAGTGTATCCTGATTAAGTAGAATGACTTTGAATTATTTCTTCTTTTTCTATTGTCTATAAGATTTGGCATGATCTGTTTTTTGAAATTATATTTTACTTTTATTTATAAATATTAGTTGTCTATTTTTTGAGACTTTGGAAAAAAATAAGTTAACTGATGACTCCATACTGAGCCTCAGAGTTAAAGAATTCTGTAATAGACATACTCTTATTTGACAATGTGAATGTTACTTTCTTTGTATTATTATTATTAATATTGCTTAATATTTCAATGCAGTAATTGTCTGATTTATTTTCTGAATGTATTTATCGTCTTTCATTCTTTCTGAGGTTTTTGCTTCTAGTCCTTATCTTAAACATTGTTATTGTTATTAAATATTAAGCCTTTTTAATTCTGTGAAGGCAAAAAGTGGAAACATAATAAACACATATATATGTAAAAAAAACAAAAAGAAATTTAGCAACAGTTGATTCAAAAATAAATTAACTAACTTTTCTCTGTTCCACCTCACTTTAGCTTACTCTTTTATTTTCCCCTTTTTTCTTGGGAGGTTTTCCCTTACCAAGAATGGGCTCTTTGGTCCCCATTCTGCCTGCATATTGACATTGATATTATTATTAATACAGATACATGAACTTATGATCTATCATTTATAAAGTTTTCAACCAAAAACACCCTGAAAACTGGCACTGTTTAATGATTCTGACTTCTCACGGAATGGTATCCCATGAAGACTCTGGGGAATCCTCATCTATGGAAAGGTACCATCTGGCTTTAGTGATGCTGAATGGAATGTGCAGGCAGACCCTTCGAAGGATATACCAGGCCTAAGACACAGCAATAAAATCTTCTGGGGGCTTAGGGTATCTTCTTTCACAGTCTTGGAGCAAAGTGCTCCAGCAAGCAATGGCAAAATGTAAACAAATGAAAGAAAGAACCATCTGTGGTTCCTGTCAGCATAAAAATCCACTTGTAAAAGACAGACATTCACACTGCCTCTAAACTCATCTCACAAGAGGCTCTCCATCTCCCTTGACTGAAAAAAATTATCATTAATCTCTCCATTAATTACTTCCATGGGGTTATGTCAGAGCAGCAATTCAGTAAGTCTCAACTTGCATTATTTTGAGATATACATAGGAGGGAGGTAAAAATAAAGTGGCTGCTCAGATCTGTCAGAAAAGAAAACTGTAAAATACAATAGAACCAGAGAAACATCTGAATCATTTCAAAAGTTAATTTAAGAATTGCTCAGGGAAAAAGGGAAAAATGACAAGAACATCCATCTACTAAAACCTTATAACTTGAGGTCTTCAGTTATGATACATGGTGAAGATACAACTTATTCTCCCAGTTAATATTCCCTGTAGCAAACTAGAGATGGATGATAATGTATCATTCATTCCCCAAAGTAAGAAACCAGCAGACATTAAGAAAAACTTGAATTGGGGGATTTTTGCCTTTTCTGAGATAGGCATTGTTTTTGTATTGTTATAATAAAGGCTCCTGCTGTGAGGAGAAATGCATAATATTTTAATCAAGTACCTGGATTTGTGTTAATCAGGTATGGTAGGACCAAAGACACAGAGATGATTGTCATGAAGGAAGAAGTTTGTACTCAGAAACCATCCTTAGAAATATGGAACAGTTGGCTTGCCAAGTGCATAGGTCCACGCGGGGAAGTACCACAGTTGGTTAGTAAGTTTAGGATTATCTACCATAAATAGTTTCTGCAGGCTCTGGCCCAGAGGGCTGCCCCTAATTGTATGGCACCTAGACTTGGAGTGATGGTGGTAGGTAGAGGCTCAGGATGTAAAAGTCTGATAAAGGAGGTGGGTGGGATGTGGTCTCTGGATTGGTTGGTTTACAACAAATGAGAGATGTGCAGGCAGGTGAGCTGCTTGCTATCATGGAACTAGCAGGTTTTTTAGGGTAAATTCCCAGAGGTCAAAGCATAAAATATGAAAACTAGAAAATATGGTCACTATACAAAAAATATATTATACTTTGTAATTAGTGCAATGAAAAATTGTAGCCAAAATTTGTATTGAAAACATATGAAACTTTGAAAAACATTAACTTTCTCATCAGTATGCATAATTCAAGATTTCATCATTGTCAGGTCACTTCTGACACCACTTGTCAGGGCCCAGGACTGGCCAGGTCTTCGGCCCGGCTTAACTGGGTTCTGGATGTGGACCGCTAAGTTACCATGCTCTGGTACAGTTTCTCTTAGGTGCCTGAGGGCTATTTACCTTAGCTGGAGAGAGAGAGAGAGTCTTAGTGCTAGTAAAGCAGTCTTCTTAGAATAGATAGATCTTAGTCTTTAGCAGAGCTTGGTAATCTTCAGCAGAGAGACTCTGTACTAGCATTCCTTAGGTAGGAGAGGAGATAGTTGGTCAGAGTAAGCGAGTCCGTGATAGAATGTGCATGCTCTTTGACTGCCTTCTCCTCCAGCCTAATAATAAGGCTAATCTTGTGCCTCTCAACACCACAGGTGTAGAGATTGCCAATTCACCACTGCTCTCATCTTGTGAGCTCTCATGCTTGTTAAGAGAGCTAAATCCCTCTCCATGCTCTTTCCACCAAGGTGTTCCATTATTGAGCTATACAAGTATTTCTTATAACTTTCACTCTCCTAGCCATAGGCTACATGGGCTGCAATATATCCTTCCTTTTTAATATATAAACAAAATAATTTTTAATGTGGTAAGGGCAGATATTCCCGTTATCTAGTCCTTTTCTTGCTAGGCAAAAGAATATGGTAATTGTCAAAGTTTAGAATTCCAGGTATGGGCTCTTTAAGTGAGGAAGCCCAATACAGATGTAAACTATTAGCCCCCACTAGGGAAAAACAATGATTGTAATGTTAATTCCCCTTAAAGGTCTTTTTAAACTGAGAAAACAAACAGGGAAAATCTTTGCTGATGGAATTTACCATTTCTTTAACTGTATGAACTTTCCTTTGATATTTACTTTATGGACAAACAAAAGATAGCCCTTTCCTAGCAATCTTTGCAAGCAAGGATTTTTCTCTCACTATTCCAAAGGCTTTGCTACTTGTGGACCTAAAAAATCCACCTTCACAGATCTCAAAAGACTGTTACTTGTGGACTAATGGTTCCACACTTCACAGTTCCTCAGTAGTGGAGTTTTTCCTGCTTTCAAGCTGCTTTTCCAGTGGAATTTTTACTAATTGATTCCAGACTCTTTTTTCAAATAGAGCTCCCTAGCACAAAGGTGGTTTTAACTCTGTTACTCTTCACTCTCTTTGTTCTCCCTCTCATAATCTTCCAAAGGAGTCACTTGCTTCAGAGTGTCCCTTTCCCCTTTGGGCTGTGTCCACGCTCTCTAATTCTCCATAGTTGGACCCAGTTATAGTACACAGAGGCTGATAAGAGGTGGGTTACCCCTTCCCCACTCAGGATAACCAAATATTCCACAAACATTTAATCTAATTATTCTCCATCATCATCCCTTGGTCTGGCTTAATTTCCTTAGTTTTATGCCGAGGCACCACAGGTATAACCAAGCTGGCAGAGTGCTTCTATGGCATAGAATTGAATTATACTGTTTTTCTGAGAATAGTTTGAAATGAAATTAAAGGAACTGTTTTAACTTCTTTCATTTACCAGTGGGTCCTGATTCTAGCCCAACTGATTTTCCCTACAACAAAAATGTTCCATCTTTATCAAATTGAGAATGGTATTCATTTGCCCAATGAAAGCCTTTTTTACACTTGGAACATACACCTGGAGGTTTACATGCTCCCTGTTCCTTGTCTTTAGCATTCAGCATTCTCCTCCCTTTTAAACATTCTTTTCTCTTATGGCCTCGCTTCCCACATTTATGACATTTGATGTTAACTAGGGGATTTACACTCTGATCTTCCAGCTGCCCAACTTGAGTTGTCATGTCAATATGGCATTTACCTGCTTCAACTATAAGATTCATCTGATCTCTAAACTGTTTTATATCAGCTGCCATCATCTAGATCTTAATCTTTAAGCTGTTCCATTTGTTACTTCAACTGCTGTATCCCATTTGCCATTTTTCTCTACTGACTTTCTTTTGGCCTTCTACTTTTTACAATCTTTTTCAATTCTTAGAACCTTTGACTTTTACAATCTTTTTCAATTCTTAGAACCTTTGACTGCCTTAAAGGGACAGGAACTCTTTAGCTGTTTCTTTTTACTCTGGAGTCTTAATTTTACAAAACTTCACTTCCTCTATTTCTTCACCAGCCCCTTTAATCTACCTCAATTCTTTTCCTTTAATCAGAACTCTTAACTGCCAAAAAGGGATTTGGGCATCGGTCTCTCAAAAGCTACTTTCTGCTGGCAATGGGCAAAGATACAGGGGAAGGCAGTTAGAAGTTCTCTTCCCTAATTTAATAAATTCTTGCAACCTATTCCCTAACTTTTCTCTTTGCTGTCTTACTGAAGGTTTTTCTTACCCCTGAGGCTAAAGGCTTGTTTGCTAAAGGTTCTTATCTACTAGTTCTATTTTTTCTCTTTCCCTCTTGTCTAAAGCCTTTTTTCTGCTTTTTTTTCCAGCCACTTCCCAGAAGAGGCTAAAGGTTTTTATTGGCTTTTTTCCTACAGAATAGTTAGAATTTGGAAAGAGAAAATGTAGGAAAGAAGAGGAAAAACCAAATGAGAAAGGCCTGTTATTGGCTATCTTTCTTAGATATTTCTTTTCCCTCTAAATTATTTCTATTTCTCTTCTCTCTTATTTGCCAAAGCTTATTTTCCTGTCATTCTGCATTCACAGAATCCTGCTGTGGTCATCATTTGTCACAAGACACTTCTGCCACTGCTTGCTAGGGCCCAGGACTGGCCAGGTCTCGGGTCCGGCTTAACTAGATTCTGGATGTGGAACGCAAAGTTACCTTGCTCTGGTACACTTTTTTCTTAGGTGCCTGAGGGCTATCTAGAGCTGCAGAGAGAGAAAGAGAGATTGACTTAGAGGGAGTAAAGCAGCCTTCTTAGAATAGATAGAGCTTAGTCTTTAGCAGAGCTTGGCAAACATCAGCAGAGAGATGCTGTGCTGGCGTTCTGTAGCCAGGAGAGGAGTCAGAGTAAGGGAGTCTGTGATAGAATGTGCATGCTCCTCAACTGCTGTCTCTTCCAGCCTAATACAAGGCTAATCTTGTGCCTCTCAACACCACAGGTGTAGAGATTGCCAATTCACCACTGCTCTCATCTCACGAGCTCTCATGCTTTTTAGGAGAGCTAAATCCCTCGCCATGCCCTTTTCACCAAGGTGTCCCATTATTGAGCTATACAGGTATTTCTGATAACTCTCACTCTTCCTAGCCATAGGCTACATGGGCTGCAACACATCATAACTGTAAATTTATTTTCTTTCGCACCATTTGGGGACAGTTCCTGTGTAAGTACTACAAAACTCATTATTGGTACTCTTTTTCTCTCTCTTATTACATTCACATATTTACATAATAGTATGACATCTGTCTAAATGCAAATTATTTTAAAACTAACCACTAAGTATCTTTAAAAATACACTATGAACAAAAACATTTTCTCAAACTAAATTGTTTACTTTGCTAAAAACAGTAGCTCAATACCCTGGTCCAAGTTAAACAATATTATGACTGTTCATTTAAGAAAGGTCCATTCTGTCAGATTATATAAGATGACCAATGAAATAAGGCTCAATGACAGCTGTTGGTCTGTCAGGACAATACTGTTGCTCACACAGTCAGGTGTATCTGGGAATATTGAATCAGTCTCCTTTATTGGGTCCTCTTCTTAACTTATGTTTGAAACACAGTATGGTGAGGCATAGTCCTTAAACTTTTTCTGTCTCCATAGATATCTCATTCTCTTAAGTGTCCTCAGCTAGAATCATAGCTTGAAATCTGTTTATATGCTTTTAACTCCCAATTTTATTTTTACAGTCCAGATATTTCTCCAAAATTCCAGACTCAGATTTCTAACTATCTACATGACTGCTCCACTTGGATATCTAATAAACATCTTAAACTTACCATGTGTCTAAAATAGAACTCCTTTCTTCCCCAACTCAGTTAATGTATTTCAATACTTCCAATTAGTCAGGATGAAAGGGAAGCCTTCTTAACTCCTTTAATTCTCTCGTCTCCTGTATCCAGCCCTTTAGCAAACCCTTCTGGAACAGATTCTGACCAGTATTTATAGCCTATTTCATTCTGGTGTAATAAATCTCAAAAATAATTAAATGCTTTTTTATTAAGAGCCCACAGTTTATCTAGCAATATAATTTCTTCATAAATGTAGATGGCTCCTCTTCTTCTATTTCTCTGCTGAAATTTGCTGATTGGTTCTTCTATGTTGTCTATGTCTTACATTTGATTTTTTGCACATTAACGATAATTATCTTAAAGATTCTATACGGTGTTTTTAATATCTGGGGTATCTGTGAGTTTGAGTCTGTTGATTGCTTTATATCCTTATAATATTTTGTTTTTTTCTTGCTTTTTAGTCATGTGACTTTTTATTGAATGTTGGCCACTGTGTGTACAACAAGAGAGATGAAGGTAACTAGTATTTGTGCCTGGATGTATGCATGCCTCTTTTTCTGACAGGCCACCGGTTGTAGTCAGGAGTTGAGCTGGGTTTGGGTATTACTTTTACTTTTGTTGCACCACAGGCTTCTACTTGTTCTAGCAGTGAGGCTGCTACGACCCTGTGCTCCTTGGGGTAGGAGACAGGGCGCTGAGGTTGCTCTCATTCATGTTGCTCTTCCCTGGACTTTCACTTATTCCTGCACACCTGTGCTACAGAGGGAATCTCTCCCCACCTCTGTGCTCTTCCTATCCCCGATACAGAATGCTGTTCCAGGAAGACATTCTCTGTTGTCCTGCTTCAGCCTCATTCTTAGGTCCTATGCAGCTGGGCTTTGGGGATGGAGCTTTCTCAGTATTCCCCTTGTCCTCCATGTGGCAATGAAATTGTATCTGAGGTTGGTTTTGTGCTAGAGCATCCTGCCTCTCCCCTCACGTCAGCAGACTCATGATTGGTAGAAGAGTATGACAGAGGGCCCACAGTAGGGTTTGTTTCTCCCACAAAGAGAGACGGGTTTTGCTTCTAATGTTTCCTCATGAATTGGGTCTTTGCTTGGACCTTGAAGGCAAGAAAGTTTGCCGCCCCTTTCCCAGTGATTTCAGATGTTTGCTTCAGAGATGAAAAGGAAACAAAAGAAAGTAAGGGCTCCTGCCCATCTGCTAATAGTCGTCACTCTCTTCCAGCTGGCCCTTTCAGCTTTCAGTCTTTTCGTGAGTACTCTGTGCTCACGTGGGAGCCTGTGGGAAAAAACTTGCCAGTCAGTCCAATCTTTATGTGTTTCTGGGATGCCTAGTTATTCCAAACAGACATGTTAGCCTATGGGTGGCTAAATTTTGTCTTAAAATTATTTCCAATGTATCCTAAAAGGAAACTGAAATTTGCATTCTCCAGTTTGAAGTAATAGAAATCAATTCTGGGTAACTTGAGCAAAAGAGACATATTACATTTGAGAATTAACTGAATCTTCAGGAAAACTAAAGAAACAGGTTCAAAATTACTTTACTATAAGAATCACGGTAATTTCAAGGGCTCAGGCAATAAAAACTACTTACCTTACCCTGTTAAGGTATCTCTGCTGAAAGAAATGAACTCCAACTGTCCCAGGTTCTCTGGATTTAAAGTCTTAGGAGTATTTCTGATTGACCAGCTTAGTCCTAATGTTTGTAGACTCCAAGTCTTGAGTTCAGGAAGATGCAATGAAGAATAGGTAATCCACCGAAATAGTTGTTATATCACTGGAATAAGATGAATAGATTCTGGGTAGGTGAAACATAATTTTACTTTATGCCTACAGATGTGGCTAATTTACTGATTTCTGTCGCAATCCAGGTTTCACTAATTCACTCATTCAACAAATATTTATTTGGTATTTGTTACATGCAAAGCAATGTATTTGTTGGAATTATTGGCAAATAAACACAAATAAAAAGCATGTATAAATTTAATCACTAATTTTTGAGCTTTATTTCCTGGTATAATGAACATGTAACAATGCTAATCTTTGGTTTTGGAAGTGAGTAATAAGGGAAGACTAGAATAACATTAAGGAATGTATTTTTACTCACTGAAAGTGCAAAATCATCAAGTGGATAATATTATATTATATGGTATTTACAGGGAGAAAGCACTGCCTTTAGAAGATAGATGCTCTGCATAGTATAAAATCATATTTTTTCTTTTAATAATTAGGTGATTTCCAGTAATTGTTCTCTATGTCCTGATAATATTACTGGATCTGTTAGTCTTGGCAGTATCTTAAGACAAAAAGGTAAGGTCAGAGATTGAACAGAATTACACTGGATAGAATTATTTATTGTGAGTCAGGATTTCAGTCCTTGTGCTTCTAAGGAAATATTAACACCATTCTTGGAATCTGAAAGTGGGCCAAAAGGTTAGTAAGTTTAATGTATTTTTTACTTGGCAGATGGGATGGTTTTCCTAAGGAATTGGTCTGCTCATGAAGTGTTCTATGTCTGGGACACTTGAGTCCCCAGATGTGAACTGTACTGGTTTCTCCTCCTTAATGAGGCAGCAGAGTGAAGTAGTAAGTGTGGGTGTGTGTAGAGGACGCCAAGAGCCAGACGACCTCTGAGCAAGATGCTGGAGGGTGGACCCTTGGGCACGGAGTCATTGTCTAATACTCCACTCACCTGTCTTGTGCTGTCTCAATAAAAGGCTACTGCAGAGGTTGCTCATGGATACCCTGCAATCAAGGTTAGCTCGCCTCCTGCTAGCTTGTACTTCTAATCCGCGCCACACCTGGGTCCTTTCTGCGGCGATGGAGACCAGGGCCATAGGGGCTGCGACAGGTGGGGGATCAGAAATCAGACTGCATAGGATTTGGACAAACCTAGTTTTGAATCCCACTTTGTCAATTTCCAGCTTTGTAACTGGAGGAAGTTGTTTGACACATTGAACATTTGTTTCCTCATCTATACCATGAAAGTAATATGGTCTACTCTTGAACATTAAAGCAAATACTTTGTACTGCCTACTGTGCTTATTCAAATCTCAGTAAAAAATTGCTATTATTATAGGCTCTTCTACCATAATAGTCCATCAAGTTTAAAGTTTCTCCTGGTGATTTAAGTTGTTTACAGTTTTATTTATGGAGATAAATTTGATACATTGAATCCTCCTGTTAACACATTGCTTATTATAATTGCTTATTAGAAACGTTAGTCTCACTTTAAAAATACCAGACTTGCAAATATAAGAAGAGAGTGTCTGTCACTATGAACAACAAACAGAAAACCTTAAGCTACATCCCTGACAGAGTATAGAAGTGGGGTTGCCTTGAATAATAAGAGCCCTGTTCCTCCAATCACATCACCTGGTGTTGTGCCAAATCTGAGGGGCTAACAAGTTTCTAGTCCTCAAATTCCTCACAAACTCATAGTACCACAATGAATAGAACAAATATGTGAGGCGTTTCCTTTTATTCTGCTTTGTTAATGATTTATTTTGAATCATTCCTTCCTTAAGGGATATTATTATGTAAGTTATGAGCAGAGCAAACTTGTTTAGTCTTTGTACCAATCGCTGATTCCTTATGGGATTCTGAAGAATGGCCATATGACCCAGTTTCCTTCTCAAATTCTGATTATAAACTGTGTTTCATCAAACTTCAGCAGCTGGGGGTAAAAATGGAGACAACAGTAACTACAAGAAGTTATCCACCCTTGGTTCTTCCCATACTATTTTTCTGAGCCACTTTGAGTCCCTCTTATCATGATCTCTAGTCATTTCAGAGAGAGGAAAGGGGCTGGAGGAGAGTTCTCCACGCAGGATGCTCAGTCAGCATGGGGCATCCTTCTCTGCCTTGGATTCTAGGAACTCAAAGGCTATCTTTGCCTCCCGAGCCACCTCTCCCCCACTGTGCCGGTGCTGTTGTTGCCCCTGATAACTTACTGCCTGCAAGAAGTGCTCAGCTGAAGTTAGAGAAACCAGCAAAGGGCAACATCCCCAAATTAATCGAAAAGACTCATCGATCTTTGTCACAGAGATCCCAAATATTATTGTTTTGTGTTGTCCATGTCTTACTGACTTCTTCCTTCCTTCCTTTCTTTTTTTTTTTTTTTTTTGACAGAGCCTCAAGCTGTCAATAGAATGCCATGGCATCACAGCTCACAGCAACCTCCAATTCCTGGGCTCAAGCGAGTCTCCTGCCTCTGCCTTCCAAGAAGCTGGGACTTCAGGTGCCCGCCACAACACTCGGCCATTTTTTGGTTGCAGCCACCATTGTTATTTGGTGGGCCCGGGCTGGATTCGAACCTGCCAGCTCAGGTGTACGTGGCTGGTGCCTTAGCCTGTTGAGCCATAGGCGCCGAGCCAGACTTTTTTCAATTAATTAACTGTTTAGTTTGGCTTTTATCCCCCCTTCCCAGGACTTAAAACCTGGGAGCTGGGCTAGAGGACAGTGTGAGCAAAAGATAACAAGCTGTACTAAAATCACCCTTCCCTTCCAACACAAAGTCATGGCTATTAAGACAAGCTTGTGTGCTTCACTTTTTCTCCCTTGCAATTACTATTATTATTATTTTACTTTTAAATCAGGGAACTCCTCAGTCCTTCATTCAGATATGTTCTTGGCAGATATTTGTTTTCTAGACAAGTCCTGACTGATCTTCAAAGCGTGGACTGCCTAGAGCTTACTGAACTACCTTGCTTCATTGTCCTTTTTGTATCCTTTTTATAACATGAGAATAGGTGCTAAAAACATGCAATAACAACTAACACGGTCTGGTTCCATGTAGGTTCCAAAATGGACAGATGACTCAGACCAGGCGCCTCCTTCTCCTGCTCTGACACATAGCACCACGTAAGGACTCCAGAACTGTGACCCAGTTCCTGGGCAAATGTGGGAAGTTCTTCAGTGGGCTGAGACAAAATCTTGATTGCCTGATGGAGTGGGACATTCAAATAAACATGAATTTGACTTATAAAATGATACCATCATACCTAAGAGAGATTCTGGTTATATGTTGACACCACACAGATGCTTGCCCCTTAATCCTTAGTTCTAAGGTTTCTGCCTCTCAGGAGCCTGAAGGCTGTTGGCTGTCCTGCACTGCTGGGTAGACAGTCTCAGGCTCTGTTGGGATTCTAGGAGAAGGAGACTAGCCTGATACTTTCTCTCCAAAGGGATGGACAAAGAGCCTTATCCTGGAGCCAGTGAGAGTAAGAGCAGCAGAGCCTGGGACGTGCTGGCTGGCTAGAGAGCTGTGGCTCTCTGGATAGAGGACAATGTTGAGTCAGATCTCCTTACTGTCACAAGGCCAAGAAAGGGCTGCTCAGGAAGGTTGGAGCTCCCTGTTCCTCAGGCTCTGAGGGGACCAGGACACCTGTCCCCAGGGACTTTCCTTCAGGACCGGCAGCTGGGGCTGGTCGCCTGTCTCAACCAGAGGGCCCTGGAGGTAGAGATGACAGTGAGAGCATCTGAGCTCCAGTGAACTGACTTGGGGAACAGAAAAATAACCCATCCAGTAGCAGAGAGAAATGCAGTCATCAGAAAAAAGGACACCACTCTTAGAGGACTCCTGGAGCAGACAGTGACAACTTTTTTGGGGGGAGGCAGGGGTTACCTTTAATGTTGCATTTTATGCCAAATCCCCCATGATGCCCTGTCCCTGAGTATTCCCGCCCACCTTCTCCCCAGGCAGGGTGGGCACAGGCCTCAACCCTCTGAGGTACGAAGGAATAAATTAAGTCTCTTCCCTCCCCTCTTCCCCAATAAATAGCAATGAGTCTCCCCCACCCTGTGGCATGGCAGGCTGGGGTGGAGCCTGGGACGCTGCATTCATGGCTGCCCAAGCTGGTGGTGGTTGGCAGGCCTCCGTGGGGGCCGTGCACCCCACACAGGGGCACTGTGCTGTGCATAGCATTTAACACCAAGACCTGCTCATGCCAGAGAGCCTACTTTCCTTTTTGTTACAGCAAATTTAGAAAAAGCTTGTACAGAGTCTATAGAGTTCAATGTGCAAACAGCACATAGCCATTTTCTCTAGGATGGGGCTTATCCCCACTTTGATTGATACTCTGAGGCTAGTGGGGGGAAGGGGCAGAACACATGCATCGGGTGGGACCAGGCTCCCTGATACCTGATTTCTCAGAGCTGTGCTGCCGGCACGTTATAAGCACAGGAGAACCAGTGGGCATGAAGTTCTACACTGGTAAGAGTGGTTAATTCCAGACAAGTGCAGGGGCTGAGGAGGCCACTCTGCTCAGGTATTCTTCCCCAAGCATTGGAAGGATGCTTCCCTTTTTTTGGCCAGAAGCCTTCTTGGGTTGGTCAGGGGATGCTCTGTCAACTCAGGAATACAGGGTGGGATTGTTTAAACTGGATGTTTGTTCTTTCTCACAGATGGGTAACATATTCTCTCTCATCGAAAGAACACCCGACTGGGCTGTGTTCTGGAGCACTGGGACATGTTTGATCCCCAGACCCTGAAAAAAGAATGTATGTTTTTCTTTTGCACCCAGGCCTGGCCTAAGTATCAACTCTCCACTGGTGAAAAATGGCCCCCATAGGGTATTCTTAATTATGACACCATTTTTCAATTAGATACCTTTTGTAAACAGGAAGAAAGGGGGTCTGAGGTGGCCTATGTGCAAGTGTTCTTTTCCCTCAGGGACGACCCCCAACTGTGTAAGACCTGTCAGTTAGATTCTGCCCTCTTGGCTGTAGTCACTTCCCCAAATGGCCGGGGATTCCCAAGAGAGACGTCATCACCACATAGTTCAAAACCCTCCATCTACTTCACCCACACCTTCCTCCATGTGTTCAGAAAACCCCAGGAGAGAGGCTGTCCCAAGAGCTTTTTCTGGTCTTACTGCTACCCCCAGAAGGCAACCATATCTTCTCTGTGTCCCTTGGTTGCAACTGGTGGTGAAAGGGAAAGAGGTGGTGAGTATACACTCCATTTTCTCTAGCAGATTTAAAGCAAATTAAAGGTGATTTAGGAAAATTTTCTGATGACCCTGATAAGAACATGGATGTTTTCCAAGGGTTAGGACAAAGTTTTGACCTCTCTTGGAGAGACATAATGTTACTACTAGATCAAACTTTAATGTTTAATGAAAAAAAATGAAGTCCTGGATGAGGCTAGGAAGTGGGGTGATTTATGGTTCATACCCAATAGCGATGGCAGTATGTCTCCTGGGGAAAGGGACAGATACCCGAGGGGAAGACAGGCAGTTCCCCTTCAGGATCCCAAATGGGACCCTGAGAAAGAAAGCGACTGGTGGCGTAAACGTTTTCTAACATGTATCCTAGAAGGTTTACACTGATCCAAGAAAAACCCTGTGAATTATGCCAAGTTGTCTACTATTTGTCAGAAGCAAAGAGAGAATCCCTCAGTCTTTCTTGAAAGGCTTAGGGAGGCAATGAGAAAACACACCCAATTGACACTTGACTTCATAAAGGGTCAAATTATTTTAAAAGACAAATTTTTCACTCAAGCGGCTCCAGACATTCAAAGAAAACTCCAGAAATTTGCTCTAGGCCCAGATCATAACCTGGAGAATCTTCTTGAAATGGCCACTACAGTCTTTTATAACTGAGATCAGGAGAAAAAGGAGGAAAAAAAGAGAAGGGAACAAAAAAGAATGACAGCTCTAGTAATGGCACTCCGACAAATGAGCAACTTTCAGGGGCAGAGAGAGGGAAGCCAGAGGAGCTAAAAACAAGTGCTTCCAATGAGGTCAGACTGGCCACTTCAGAAAAGACTGCCCCCAGCAGCACCCCTGGCTGAGCAAGCCACCTGGCCCCTGTCCAGAATGTAAGGGTGACCACTGGAGGGTGGCCTGTCCCCAGAGGTGAAGGCCTCCTGGGACAGTGATGCCATCCATGCCCAAACTGGACTGAGGGTGCCTGGGGCAAATTCTCATGGCTCCAGTTTGTGTCATCACCCCTCAAGGACCCCGGTTTGCCTTATAGTAGAGGGCCAAGAGATAACATTTCTTCTGGACACTGGAGCAACATTTTCTGTACTTCTCTCTAACTCTAGTCTTTTATCTCCCAAATCTGTAACTATACAGGGGGTGTCTGGAAAGCCGCTTACCAAATTTTTCTCTCAGCCTTTAAGCTGCAATTGGGATGACTGGCTATTCTCTCACACCTTCCTAATCATGCTGAAAATCCTGCTCTCCTTTTGGGGAGGGACATACTAACTAAAGCAGGAACAACCGTTTATATGAATATGGGACAGGAACCTATATTATGCCTTCCCTTATTACAGACAGAAATTAACCCAGAAGTGTAGGCTGCTGAGGGACAGGTGGGAACAGCAAGATATGTTCAACCAGTCCAAATTAAGTTAAAGAATCCCGCTATTTATCCAAATCAAAAACAATATCCTCTAAAAACAGATGTTAAGAATGGACTAATACCCATAATACAGAATCTAAAGCAACAGAAATTATTAATACTTTGCAACAGTCCATGTAACACTCCTATTCTAGGAGTGCCAATGCCAAATGGAACTGGGAGACTAGTCCAAGATCTCCGCATTATAAACAAAGCTGTCATTCCTCTCCATCCTGTAGTTCCCAATCCATATTCTTTATTGTCTCATATCCCTGAACAGGTTGCCTATTTCACGGTCTTAGACTTGAAAGATGCCTTCTTTTGCATTCCAATTCATGAAAATTCCCAATACCTTTTTGCTTTCGAGGACCCCTCTGACTCCAACACCCAGCTTACATGGACTGTGTTACCCCAGGGATTTAGGAACAGCCTGCACTTGCTTGGACAAGCTTTGGCCAAAGACTTGAGTCATTTTTCACATCCTTCAGCGACTCTTATTCAGTATGTAGATGACACTCTTTTAGGAACGTCAAATGCAGAGGAATGCCACAAAACTACACAAAGCTCTCTTAAACTTTCTAGCTGATTGTGGGTACACAGTTTCCAAGGCTAAGGCCCAATTATATGTCCCAAAGTTCATTATTTGGGTCTCCAGCTTTCGCAGGGGAAGAGAGCCTTGGGGAAAGAAAGAATAGAACCAATATTGGCTCACCCTAAACCTTGAACTCTCAGACAACTTCAAGGCTTCTTAGGAATTACAGGCTTTTGCAGACTCTGGATTCCTAGATACAGTGAAATAGCCAAACCACTCTGTTCTTAAATTAAAAATGCTTAAAAGGAGGGCCTAGTCACTTTAGAATGGGAACCAGAAGCAGATAAGGCATTCCAATAGTTAAAAACTTCTCTTCTGTAGGCCCCTGCTTTGAGTCTTCCCTCTGGACAACAGTTTAAACTGTATATTACAGAACAAACTGGAATTGCCCTGGGAGTTTTGGCCCAATACCAGAGTCCAGTTCTACAACATGTAGCATATCTTAGTAAAGAAATTAACACCATGGCCAAGGGATGGCCACACTGTCCACGAGTTGCAGCAGCTGTAGCCCTCTTAACCCCAGAAGCAACCAAACTAACTTTAGGAAAAGATCTAACTATTTACGCTTCTCATGACCTTACTGGACCTTTAAATTCCAAGAGCAATCTCTGGCTGTCAGATAACTGCCTTCTTAAATATCAAGCCTTATTACTAGAAGGACCAGTGCTGCAGTTATGCACCTGTGCTACTTTCCGCCCTGAATCCCATGAAGAGATAGGGCGTAATTGCCAACAGACTATAGCACAGACCTACGAAGCTAGAGAAGACTCTCCGGAAACTCCCCTATCTAATCCGGAGATGGTTTTATATACAGATAGTAGTTCTTTTATAGAATATGAAACTCGAAAAGCAGGCTATGCTGTAGTTACTTAGTATGCTGTCACAGAAAGTGGGTCTCACCCTCCAGGAACCAGTGCGCAATTAGCTGAGTTTATAGCCCGTGCTTTAGAAATTGGAAGAAACAGACGAGTCAATATATACACTGACTCAAAATATGCCTTCCTCATTTTACATGCCCATGCTGCTATTTGGAAGGAAAGACAATATCTCACTTCCAACGACTCTCCCACAAAATATCATCATGAAATAGACAGGTTGTTACAAGCCATTCATGCTCCACAAGAAGTAGCAGTTATTCTTTGTAAGGGACATCAAAAGATCTTAGATGAGGTTTCCGAAAGTAACCAACTTGCTGATAAAGAGGCTAAAATGGCAGCACATGAAGGAATAATTTCCACTGTGGCACCCCTTATTTGGGAAGGGTCCCTTGAGAATCATGCACCTCAATGTACCCCAAAAGAGAAGGAGGGCTTTATCCAGAGACTATTCACTACTTCCATCAGGCTGGTTACAAAATAAAAGTGGACTTTGTTATTACCTGTGGCAAGCCAATGGAAAATACTTAAAACTTTACATCAGTCTTTTCATTTTAGCACGGACAGTACCTACCAAATGGCTAAGGCTCTCTTTTAAAGCAAAAACCTATACACAGCCATAAAACAGATAACAAGGACTTGCAGGATGTGTCAGAGAAACAACCCTTTTCCATCACCATCTAGCTCCTCCAGGTATACAGAGAAAAGGTAAATATCCAGGCAAAGATTGGCAAATGGATTTCACTCACCTCCCTAAAGTACGTGGAATACAATATTTACTGGTATTTGTGGATAATTTTACTAATTGGGTTGAAGCATTCTCTTGCAGGATGGAAAAAGCCCAAGAAGTTGTGAATGCTTTAGTACATGAGATTATCCCCAGGTTTGGACTCCCTTGAAGTTTGCAAAGTGATAATGGGCCAGCCTTCAAGACAACAGTAATGTAGGGAATATCTAAAGTTCTAGGCATAAGATGTTACCTGCCCTGCTCTTGGAGGCCCTAATCCTCTGGAAAGGTAGAAAAAATGAATGATAAAATCAAAGGACAGTTACAAAACCTAACTCAAGAAATTCGTCTACCTTGGATTAAATTACTTTCCATTGTTCTCCTTAAAATAAGGAATTTACCTCAGAAACTCAGTTGTAGTCCATTCGAATTATTATATGGGAGACCCTTTTAAACTAATGATTTATTACTAGATCTAGAGACTGTATAATTAGTAAAACATAGCACTTCTTTAGCTAAATTTCAACAAATCCTTAACAACCTCGCAACTACATTTTCACATTCAACACAGAAGGAACTTTTCTCTCCTGCAGATCTAGTCATGATCAAAACTCTCCCCTCTAATTCACCTTCCCTAACCCCAACTTTGGAAGGCCTCTTTTCTGTTATCTTGTCTAATTCTACAGCTGTTAAAGTTATGGGAGTGGATTCTTGGATACCTCATTCATGGGTCAAATCCTAGAACCCTCCACCTTCTACAGAAGCAGACAATAAAGACAGCCAACCAGAGTTCACCTACACTTGTAAGCCTAAGGAAAGTTTAAAGTTATTATTTAGAAAACAACAACAAAAAAAGTTAATATGGTTTTCTTTTAGCATCACTGAGTTAGTACTTATAACCTGACACTGTCCTACCTTTGCCATTTACTGATTAGACTAATCAGATTTATATCTTCCAGAAATGTCATCAAGCCACACACAATAAAGATGGTTGCAGTCCAAGACCTGATTCTATCGTGGACCCCTGAATCACCCACTCTCCTTCCAGAGAAACCCTAACTGCCCCCTTCTATTATCTCCCAATTTAGCAGGAAGCAGTAAGATTGAGTCTTCGCCCCTTTTCCCTAATAGCAGTTAGAGTTTCTACTAGGAGAGGGAGAATTGATACAGGACAGATGGTGCCCCAGCCAGCTGGAGAACCTGCCACCTCCACCTTAGTGGTATCAGTGCAGAGGCAGCTGGCTGGAAGATAGGAGGGAGGGAGGACCTTTGACCCCCACCGGAGGCTCCAATAGTCAAACAGCACAACTGCTGGGGAGAAACCCAGGGGCCTTGGTGTCTCCTTCACTTTGCACTTAGGACTAAATAAGGAACCCCCATTTCCTATGCCTAGGTCAATTTCATATAAGTTTCCTAGGCCTCAATTCCGTGAATGGACTCTGTCCATTCATTAATGCATTCATTCACTTTGCCCCAGTGGAAGAGATTGTGTTCATTCATTTCCTGGCCAAGGAACCCATACACCTATATGTACCCCTAGTCGGAAGAGACCAGGAGAGAAACAGAGAGAGCTTTTCCTCTCCAAACTTGAGTTCTCTCTACCCCGAGCTTTAGTGTTTTTGTATTCTTTTCTGTAAATAAAGTCTGTCTCACCACTGATCTGTGGTCCGTGGATTTATTCTTCAAATCACCAAGACCAAGAACCTGAAATTCCGGTATCATGTCCACGTCTAGCAGCGTGCTCTGCATGCTGGGGGGCCCAGGGCTCTCCAGCGTGTCTGGCCAGCTGGGAGCTGAAGTGCTGAGTGTCTGGCAGAAGGAGACCAGTTTCCAGGGGTCTAAGCAAGGGCAACTGGTGGCTGGCTGGGGCCTTGAGGCAAAGGTCAGGGTGGTGGGGCAGCCTGGGAACTGAGGGGGGGCTGGGAGGTGGGAGGGTGGGGGGTGTCGCGGGGTGGTATGGGAACAGGGCCTGGGGATCAGGCAGTCAGGGGGCTGGAGGGTCAGGGCCGTAGCCCGTGGACTCGTGAGGCCCCCACTGCCCGAGCACCCTGGGCGATGGCGCCCCCCAGTGCCCACTGCTCACTGCCCGTGCAGTGGCGAGAGGGGAGTGAGCGACTGGCACTGATCCTTCTTGGAGCTCTCCAGCTCCAGGGTACTGCTGGAGCAGACAGTGACAAATTGAATTGAGTCAAGAGAACTAAAAACATCGCATCCCAAATAAAATGTTCAGAAAAAGAAAAGAAAGAAAGGATAGTTTCTATAGAAATCTGAAGTAATGGTCTGAAAAATCAAGCTCTAAGAAATATTTCAAAGCAAAAGGCAAAAGAAAATTAATCTCAAAAAAAAAAAAAGAATGAAAATCAGGTCCAAGGGACCTTGCATGTTTAGAATTTCAAACTAAAAGAAAAGAACAAATAAGGGTAGGACAATAATTTGAATACCCAGAAGAAAATTTCGCAGTTTAAGACCTGAGTATAGTAAAATTCTTTAATGCTAAGAATATAAGGAAGTTTCCGAATAGTAAGAACAAGTTATCTACAATGCAATAAGCATCAGACTTGCACCAGCCCTCTCATCTGCAAGAATGGAAGCTAGAAACAAAAATTTAACAGGAATTTGCTGGTATCTGTTGTTTAAGTACAGGGCCACCAACAAAACTCAGTACCAGGATAGGATATCATTCACCTCTCAGCAAGGAAGAAAAAATATTTGTAGACATACGGGAAAGAGTTTACTAGTTAGTATTTTATCACAGAAAAATCCTGAACCAAACAAAATAGGCATCTCAGAACGGGAAGAGATGTAGAGAGAAATAGTGAAAAAGAGAAGAAAGAGAAAGTACTCTGTAAGAATTATTTTATTCAAATGGAGGGAAAGGGAGGGAATACAAGACTTTCTGAGGGAAGTACTTAACATCTTCTTTCATGAACTAATGCGTCTGCTTATCTGGACTCTCTGATGATGAGAGCAGGGGGAGGAAAGATAACCAATTGTGAAAAGGAAAAAACCCCAGCAGAGCTTGCAAACAAATGAGGGAAAGCGGAAACCAATGAAACTGATCAGACTGGTAACCATCAGCAAAAAATAAAAAATAAAATAAATAGCATGGTAAGATAAATAAGTATAAAATAAGTTGGGAAGAATAAAGTTAAGCATATCAGATGTAATACAAAATATGTCTAGACTGAAATTCCCTTATTAAAAAGACTTATAGTTGGTTAAAAAAGCAGGTTTATCTTTTTTGCAGAATACTACTTAAAATATGGTAATAGAAGATGTTGAAAATAAAAGAACCAAATCAAACCAAACAATAAAACAGCACAGTAAAATATTAACAGAGGCAAGGAATAGAAAGTTAAAGCACTAAATAGTGTAAGGACAGACTTTATAAAGTTGGTTAAATGTGCTATTTTTAGCAAACAGAAAGCTAAATACACAAAGAAAATGTTTAGGACTACAAAGGGACATTTTATTTCAATTTAAAAAGGAAATTAAAGAACATGATAAAAATAAGTTGTATTGGATTTTTCTGTGTAACTCTTCAAGAATTGAAATAATTTGACCAAAAAGAGCTGTAGAGAGGCATAGAGTAAATGAATAATATAATAGTTAAACTTGATTTAACACGTTACACCTTGCCTTAGTCCATTTGAGCTGCTATGTATAAAACAAAATGCCATAGACTAGATAGCTTATAAACAACACAAGTTTATTTCTCATATTCCCAGGGCTAGAAAGTTCAAGATCAAGTAGATTGAGTAGACTTGTAGTCTTGTGGGAGGTTGCTTTCTGGTTCATGGGTGGTGCTTTTCCATTGTGTCCTCACATGGTGGAATGGGGAGGGCAGCTTCAGGGGGCCTCTTTTACAAGGGCAGTAATCTAATTCATGAGGGCTCTACCTTCATGATCTAATCACCCGACAAAAGCCTCATCTCCTAACACTGTCCCATTGGTCCTTAGGTTTCAACATAAATATCCAGATTGTAGCATATATTAAAATGGGACATTTTATTCCTTAAACAGGATATGTACACACGTAAATATATTCAATATTTCTGTAGACCTTTTGCAAAAACAAATCATGTGCTTAACCAAAAAGAAAACCAAATTCACAGAAGTGGAAAACTGACAGGTCACATTCTGTCACCACAGTCAAATAAAGTTAGTTATAAATTAAGAGACATACAATGAGGTAAGTCTTGTGTGAAAGAGGAAATTAAAGAAAAAATAAAGAAATGCCAGAAATGTTGGAAAATCAAACACTTTAAAAAATAATGATACACAGCAAAAACAACCCAGAAGAAAATATGTCTTTAATTATGAAAGCTGAAAAGTGAATAGAAAGGAATTATGTACTTGATGAATCCAAGTAAGAACAACAATAGCAAAAACAAAACAAAAGAAACTTTGAAGAGGGTATTAGTAATAAAACTGAAATTTTTAAAATAAATCACATTGTAGGAAAGAATAATAAATTCAAAGATTGGTTCTATTAGAAGACCAATAAAATAGGTAAATGCCATGGGTTGCTGCTAAGGAAAATAGAATAAAATCAAAATTAGACAAGATTAATATGGGAAAGTAAGAAAAAGATTAAAAGAATTTTAAGAAAAGATTAATGACTCTATAGCAATCCATTAAAAAAATAAAACCTAGAAAACACAAATACTTTCCTAGGAAAATATACATTATTATAACATACAGAGACGAAATAAAAAAATTTGAGGAGGCCGATAATTATAGAGGAGACTATAGACTAGGATGCAGGAAGGAAGGGGAGAGAGAGGGGAAGGGAAGGAGGTGGGGTGATAAAGGGAGGGTTAGTAGGGGGACCACACCTGTGGAACATATTGCAAGCACAAGTTAGATCTATCAGTTATAGAACGCAAATGTCTTAAGGCTGTAATTGGGTAAATGAAGTGAAGGCTATGTTGATTAGTAGGATGTAAGCACTCCAATTTGTATAAATAATC
The DNA here is from genome assembly GCA_963573935.1 of Arctocebus calabarensis. Taxonomy (NCBI): domain Eukaryota; kingdom Metazoa; phylum Chordata; class Mammalia; order Primates; family Lorisidae; genus Arctocebus; species Arctocebus calabarensis. Next base: position 68,090 of record CAUYON010095454.1, read on the forward strand.
AACACATTAAATCCCATAATGGCATAAATGTATTCATGATCTATGAACAAATGACTTAATTTAAAAAAAAAGAAAGAAAGAAAATTACCTCTACCATTCAAAAAAAGTAAAAAAAAAAAAAGAAAGAAAGAAAAGAGCTGCAGGCAGATGAATTCCCATCTGAATTTTTAAAATTTGACTATTATGGAATAGATAATTCCAATATTATTTAAACTATTGTAGGTCTTAGAAAGAGACTGAAAGTTGTCCAGTTAATTTTATGAAGCTAGAATAGCTTCAATACCAAAGCCTAAGAAACAGTGCAACAATAATGAAAAGTATAGGCCAACTTATCTCTGACTATGACTCAAGTTATTTAAATAAAATATTAGAGAATACAATAGAGGAATGAATCAAAAGAATAATACACTATAACAAAACAGACTTTATTAGAAAGATGAAAGGGCAGTTCCATATCAAGAAGTCTAGCTATGTATTGATTACATTAAAAATTAAAGGGAAAAAGTCCCCAACTATTGCCAGATAAAGGTCAAGTGACCAATAGAAACAGAAGGAAATAAGCAAAATAGAAACAGAAGGAAATGTTTTACATAATAAAGGAAAGTCCACTGGCAAACATTATGCTAAATGGTAAAAATTAAATCTTTTATTTAAAATCAGGAATCAGACAGGTCGTTGCTATAATCACTTAAATTGGCAGTTATAGCGAATATAAATAAAATGTCTGGTATAAAGGATGAAAAAGAGTTAAAATTTCTGACACTGATGATAGGCCTGTTTTCTTTGAAAGCCCCAGAGACTCATGAAAAAAAAAAAACCATAATTAAAAGAATTGGTGCACTGGATGAATACAAAATAAATTACAGAAATCACCAACTTTTTTCTATGTGGGCAAAAACACCTGGAAAAGGAAATGGGAAGAACATTTCATTAAGAAGTCAAATGGTATAAAATAATTTGATATAAATTTGGTAAAAAACAGTACAGAACAGACAGGACGTGAGTATCACTATAAAAATGTTATTGGGAAATGCAAAACAAAATATAAACAAATGGCAAAGGTTATTATTTTCTTGCATGGAATGATTGTTATAAACATGTCAATTCTCCAAAAATTACCATATAAATTGAATGCAATTCTAATTACTCTTTTTTCTCATTCATAAAATACCATGTAGAAGTTAAAAAGTCTTTAACTACATATCAAAGTAATTGTGAATGAGTATAATTTTTAACTTGAAAATTTTGGAAGATTTGTTGAGGATGATCAAAACAACACTGAACAAAATATTCTGAGCAATAATAATGCATTTCTTTAAGATAAATATACAATTACATGTAGTAGGTTTTAAATATCAGTTTTCTATTTCCTTCTTAGTAAAAAGAGAGGGTAAGGACTTAAGCCTAGGAAGTCGAATCGATTTTTTGTAAGCCCCATATTGTTCTGGTCCTATATGGTGTAGTCAAACTTGGTTGTGCATTAGAATCACCTATGCAACTTCACAAGAATTCCAGAGTCCCATCCAAGAGTTCCTGCAATCAGAATCTTTAGCAAAAATTAAGAATCACTGGCCAAGTTTATTGTACAAGGATCACTTCTTACTTCAAGGTCTCTTTTCTAAATACAGAATCCTAGTAAAAAAGGGCACCAATGTTTCCATTGGGAAACTGTCATTTGAATCTTCTTTGTGAGAATTACTCATTTCCCCTTAGGAGAGACAGTTGAGGATTTTATTTTATTTTTTTATTTTTATTATTATTTTTATTTTATTGTCTTTATTATTAAATCATAGCTGTGTACAATAGTGCAATCAAGGGGTACAATGTGCTGATTTCATATACAATGTTAACTATTTCATCAAATTGATTAACATAGCCTTCCTGGCATTTTCTCAGTTATTATATGAAGACATTTGTATTCTGCATTTAGTAAGGTTCCCCAGTACCCTTCTAAGATGCACCGTAGGTGTGGCCCCACCATTACCCTCCCTTTGTCCCAATCTCTCCCTTCCCCTCCCTACCCTTGCCCCTTTCCCCATATTCTTGTGTTATAGTTGGGTTATACCCTTCATACAACAGCTGTAAATTAGCTTCATAGTAGGGCTGAGTACATTGGATACTTTTTCTTCCATTCTTGAGATACTTTGCTAAGAAGAATATGTTCCAGCTCCATCCATGTAAACATGAAAGAGGTAAAGTCTCCATCTTTCTTTACGGCTGTGTAATATTCCATGGTATACATGTATCACCATTTATTAATCCATTCGTGGATCAATGGGCACTTAGGTTTCTTCCATGACTTAGCAATTACGAATTGAGCAGCAATGAACATTCTGGTACAGATGTCTTTGTTTTAATGTGATTTTTGGTCTTCTGGGTATATACCTAGTAAAGGAATTAATTATAGGATCAAATGGCAGGTCAATTTTTAGATCTCTAAGTATTCTCCAAACATCCTTCCAAAAGGAATGTATTAGTGTGCATTCCCACCAGCAGTGTAGAAGTGTTCCCTTTTCTCCACATCCACACCAACATCTCTGGTTTTGGGATTTTG
>CAUYON010095455.1:0-17655 GCA_963573935.1 Arctocebus calabarensis
GAGTTTATGTGCCCATGTTGGTAATGACACATTTGGGATATAAGATGTTCCACAAATTCCACTTGATCAGACTCTGACCACTGCTCAAAATATTTAACACACAGTTCCTTTTCCTTCTCATAGCTTGCAGACAGTTTCCGTCGCTTGGGCACAATCATACTGGAAGTGCCATTGGCAAGTTTTGTTTTGGCCACACAATTTTCAGTCTTCATAGCAGTGCTTGCTAGACATACTATTTCTTGGTTTAAGCAGAGTCTGGCACAGCTGTTGTAAGTCTGTCTAAGTGAATTCTTCTCTGGTATTATCTTCCTAGGGGGTTCTCCATTATTACAGTCTTCTCTCTCTGAGGAATCCTGGAAATCTGTGAGTGTGCCAGTCCCTGGGTTATACAGGCATTGCAGCGAAGGCATGCTGTTCGCCAGGCTGGAACATGGGCATAGAGCACATAAACTTGAGTGCTTTCTCCTGCAGCACTGCCTCGGCCGGGTCCATAATCACCGAGGCCACTAAGTCAGCTCTCGGCCAGGGCCGCCCCTTTCGTGCCAGGCCTCAATCAATGCAGAGCCGGGATCCCACCTTCTCTTCCTTCCCCCCACCCTCTCTTCGAGCTATGATGGTATTAACATTTATTTTGGGTTTTTTTTTGTAAAGACAGGGTCTCACTGTTTTATCCTGGGTAGAGTTCTATAGCATCACACAGCTCACAGAGACTTTGAACTTGGAGGCTGAGGCAAGTCTTTGCCTAAGACTTGCAGGCTTAGGCAATTCTCTTGCCTCAGCCTCCCAAGTAGCAGAGACTAAAGTTGCTCACCATAACGCCTGGCTATATTTTTGGTGCAGTTTGGCCAGGGCAGGATTTGAACCCGCCCCCCTTAATATTATGGGGCTAGTGCCCTACACACTGAGCCACAGGCACTGCCCAACCATTGTATATTTCTCAGGCAAAGGGGGGAAATGCAGGGTCAAATCTATAAGAGATATATGCTATAGATGCAGAAAGACTCTGGCAACATGTCAAATATTTATACATGTTTCCTAAATGATATTTACTACCAGGATTTCTAATTTATCTCAATATGGGTAAATAAACTATTTGACATCAACTATGAATCATATTACAAGTGTAGAAGTCAAATCTATCAAGTATTGAACACAAATGTCTTAACACTATGATTAATAAATGAGGTGAAAGTTGTTTTAATTAGTTGCACTGTGTAGTTGTTTAATTAGGATGTAAGCGGTCCAATTTGTAGGAATAATCAACACATTAAATCCCACAAATGCATAAATGTATTCATGATCTATATACACATGATTAATAAAAAAAAAAAACATCAAAGGAAACCACATTACATTAATAGAATCAACAAGAAAAACCACATGGTGACATCATCAAACAGAGAAAAAAGTTTTGACAAAGGCAACATATCTTGTTGATAAAATCTTTAAAAAATCTTAGATTGGAAGGGGATATTTTGGGGACTACTAATGGGATTTACAGATGATTGGATATATAACGTGCTATATTCACACAATGAATATTTTTCGACAATCAAAAGGAATGAAGTGTTCATTTATGTTACAATAGGAATGAACCTTAAAATCATTATGACAAGGCAAAAATTGAAGAGGAGGCAAGACGGCCAACTGGAACCAGCTTTCCACAAAGGCTCCCATCCAAAAGAGAAATTAAATTACAGAAGTTTAGCAAGTAAGCTGGTGGTTTTGAGTTGACACAAGAGAAAAAAGTTGAAGCATGTACACCTCCCCTTCTGAGGTGAACTGCAACACCAAAGAAACAAAAAATAGGTAGAAAATCCATCACGAATCATGCAGGAGTTCCCAAACCCAGGAGAACAGCCCACAGTATACTTTCTCCAAACAATTGAGCGGACTTAAGATCTCTTTCTATTTTACACCTTGAGAGAGAACCTCTAAATTCCACAACTCCTTCCCCAGAGAGTACACACTAGTGTGCAATGATATTCTCCCACCAGACATGAAACTGAACATAGACTCAACCCGTAATTCTGAACTCCCAGAACTCCCTCTCCACTCCAAGTTCTGGAAGCTTGTCCCCTGTAGAGTTGAGGCTCGTGGGCATTTTCTTGAGGGGTGTTGATGGGGCTTGGGTTGTTCTAGGTCTGTGCTGGTTGTGTGACACGGGTGTGGAGCAGGGGCTGTGAAGTGGTGGAACCATATGGAAGAGGGTGAAGCAGTTCTGTATTTCACAGTGCAGCAGAGGCTGTGGCAGGAACAATAGGGTTCACACCCCTGGAGATAATTTGGAGAGACACTTCCCCCCTCTCACAGCAACCATAGGGAGCCTACTTTCTACTCCTGTGGCAGCCCCTAGCAGTACAGATCTAGGATGGAAACACTGGCCTCATGAAAAAGGGTATGCCAGCAGCAGTACCTTGTGGGGAGGGTTGCTGTGGTGATGTAGAATAGAATTTGAGCACGTGCATAGTTGGCACACTCCTAGGGTGGGGCTGAGTTAGTATTGCTGCATTTGTGAGCCCAAGATATAAATGGCCCCCCAAGGAAGCATAGCGGGGACAATAGCAGGCATGGCTGCAGCACCAGCCCAGGGAAGCACAGAAACTGGGAGTTATTTGTGAACTCTAACCTCACCTGCCCCACCACAGAGTGCAGGGGAACCTGAGATGCCAGCCCCCTGAGAATTGGCTCAGTGGCAGCAGCACAGGGCAGCACAGGGCAGCAGCACAGGGCAGACCATTTCTGTGAAATCAAACAGCACCTGGCACACTAAGGAGTATAGCTGCGACAGAAACACCGATTCTGTGATAATATAAGTGACAGTAACATCAGTCTGGGGCAGGACTGGAACTGAGTTAAACTCCCCAGTTTCCTTTAAGCACCCAAGGTTTTCAGGCTTCAGCTCCCCGTGTTGGCTGGTGGCAGAGTGTGGTAGCCTGCCAAGGAGACATAGACCTCCTTGTGACTCAGGGAGTTGCCAACGCCTGGAGAAAATGCTCATTGGATTGAATTGTGTGAGAACCCTGTGAGTTTTCCAGTGACTGGGTGGGACAGAGGTGCAAGGTGGGGAAAGAGGCATCAAACTTTCCAGACTAATTCATATACTTTGTAGGCCCTTCTGACTCCACGGAGCCTTGGAGGGAGTCATAATCCGGTTAGTAGACACCTGATATCTAGTTGCTGGAGACATTTTGAACACTCCCACTTGAGACTGTCTGCTGACTGGTACAATTGATTTGGAACTCTTGACCTGGGCCAATCATCTGAGGACCATCCAAGGTGGTACCCAGGTTGTGTTGTTGAAGGAATGTTTGATTTTCCTTTTCTAGTTGTTGCCTGTGGAGGGTGGGGTGTTTTAGTTCCTGGTATTTCTACACAGCTGAGACTTTAATCAAGTTTTGGTGATTCAACAGGATTGCACAGAGACCAGACAGAACCAATTAGTGACACCACACCAAGCAGGTCCCCATTGTCTCAGGAGATAGTAATATATGGGTCCTTTGAAAAACTGTAGGGGAAAAGCTGCAGTCACCAGTACCAGTTCTTGGGCAAAGGGCTGGTTAATCACCACTCTAGCAGCCCCAAACTCATTTTCACTTTATCTGCACAGCTAGCAAAATGGTGAAAAACAATAAAATCATGGGAACAGAATCAGTGGAAAAACTCAAGCAACATGAACCATCAGAGTAGAACTTATCCCGCAAGGAACAACAAGGTACACACACCAGAAGATCCCATTCAGAAACAAATGGTGAGATGTCAGAAATCAAATTCAGAATTTCAATGGCAAATATGATTAACAGATTGGAGGTAAAAGTATAATTAGAAATTCAAGGAGCATTTCAAAACTTGTCTCAAGAATTCAATGAATTCAAATGCAAATCACCAATGTTTCTGACACATTGAGGCAAGAACTTGCAGCCCTCAAACCTCTGAGAAATATACTAGAATCCCTTAGTAACAGAATGGAGCAGGCAGAAAAAAGGATTTCTGACATTGATGATAAAGCTTTTGAATGCTCCCAAATTCTTAAAGAAGAAGAGAAGTGAAGAGCAAAAATGGATCATTCTCTCAGAGAGTTCTGGGACAAATTGAGGAAAACTAAAATTTGCCTTGTAGGAATTCCTAAAGCCAGCGAGGTTGCTTTCAAAGGCCCAGATGCTCTACATGAATAGATAATCAAGGAGAATTTTCCAAACATGGCAAGACATTCCAAAATCCAGATAGGAGAGAGTTTCAGAAAGCTAGCACGTCTCACCTCACATAAAGCATCTCCGACAAACATTATAATTAACTTCATCAAAGGTAATATAAAGGGGAGAATTAGGCAAGCAACCAGATGTAAGAAAAGCATAACCTACAATGGAGGAAAATTATGATGACTGCAGATCTCTCTGGTGAAAGTTTTCAAGCTAGAAGAGGGTGTTCATTGACCTTTTATCTCTTAAAACACTTGGCCAGGAAGTAAAAATGTTGAAAAGGCCTATGTCAAGCTATGAAATTGTAGCAGCTATGGAAATTCTCCCAAAAATGAAGTCCAAGAGCAGATGGCTTCACATCAGAATTCTATCAAACTTTCAAAAAGTAACTACTACTTATATTACTTATCTTTTCAAAAATTTAGAAAAAGAATAAATACTACCCAACACATTATATGAAGCAAACATTACCTGGATCCCCAGTCCAGGATAGATTGAATAAGAAAATTATCGACTAATATCTCTAACTAATATTGATGCAAAAATATTCAAGAGGATCCTAGCAAACATTATCCGGCAACACTTTAAAAGAATTATACACCATGACCAACTGTGTTTTATCCCAGGGTATCAAGGCTTGTTCAGTATACATAAATCTATAAATATAATTCATCACATAAACAAAATAAGAAACAAAGACCATATCTTTGCTCAATTGATGCAGAAAAAGCTTTTGGTAATATCCAGCTTCCTTTCATGATCAGAGCACTTAAGAAAATAGGTGCAGTGCAGTGCCTGTGCTTCAAAAGTATAGGGCACCAGCCTCATATAACAGACGTGGCACATTACAACCTGGTCCCAGCCAAGAACTGCCAAAAAATAATAATAATAATAGTAATAATAAAAGAAAATAATAAAATAAAAATAAAGTGAAATGAAAAGAGAAGAAATAGAAAATAGGTACAAAAGGGACATTTCTTAAACTGATAGAGGTCATGTAAAGCAAACTAACTGCCAATATCGTATTGAGGGGAGTCAAATTGAATCATTTCCTCTCAGATCAGGAACCAGGCAAGGTTACCTATTGCCTCCATGGGTTTAACACTGTAATGGAGTTCTTAGCCATTGCAATCAGACAAGAAAAGGTGATCAAGAGTATCCGTATATGGTCAGAGGAGATCAAACTTGCACTCTTCACAGATGATATGATTAAGTATCTGGAAAGCCCCAGGGATTGAAGCACAAAATTCTTAGAAGTGATCAAGGAATACATCTCAGATTATAAAATCAATGATCACAAATCTATAATCTGTATATATGCCAACAATAAACAAGCTGAAAAACCAGTCAAGGACTCTATTCCTTGTACAGTACTGTCAAAGAATATGAAATATTTGAGAGATTACCTAACAAAGGGTGTTAAAGATCTCCAAAAAGAAAACTATAAAACTCTAAGAAAAGAAATAGGTGAAGATGTTAACAAATGGAAAAACATACTATCCTCGTGGCTGGAAATAATGAGCATTGTTGAAATGTCCATCATACCCAAAGCAGTATACAATTTTAATGCAATCCCTTTTATAGCACCACTGTCATACTTTAAAGACATCAAAAAAATAATACTTCATTTTATATGATATCACAAAAAAAACCTCAAAAAGCCAAGGCAATACTCAGAAATAAAAAACAAATCAGGACGAATCACACTACCAGACCTCAGAGTATACTATAAATCAAAACTGATCAAAACATCATGGTACTGGCACAAAACAGAGAGGAAGATGGATGGAATAGAAGATAAAACAAAAAGATGAACCCAACTATTTACCATCATTCAATCTTCAATAAGCCAATTTAAAACATTCAGTCGGGAAAAGACTTCTTATTTAACAAATGATGTTGGGTGAATTGGCTGGCAACTTGTAGAAGACTGAAACTGGACCCATATTTTCACTATTAATTACAATGAACTCTCACTGGTTTAAAGATTTAAACTTAAGACATGAAGCTATAAAAATGCTAGAAGAAAGTGCAAGGAAAACACTTGACTAAATCAGCCTGGGCTTATATTTTATGAGAAAGAACACTGTGGCAATTAAAGCAACACCAAAAATACTGTGATCTGATAGGACTAAAATCTTCTGTACAGTCACAAACATAGTAAGTAAAGCAGACAGACAGTCCTCAGAATGGGAGAAGACATTTGCAGATTATGTCTCTGACAAAGGTTAAGTAACTAGAAAACACAGAGTACTCAAAAATATGAGAAAGAAAAGAACAAGTGATCAAACCTCAGTGTGTGCAAGGGACTTGAAGAGAAACTTCTCTAAGGAAGACAGGTACATGGTCTACAGACACATGGAGAAATGCTATTCGTCCCTTATTATTATAGAAATGCAAATCAAGCACACTTTGAGATATCATCTAATTCTGGTAAAATTAGTCCATATCACAAAATCCAAAAACAATAGATATAGGCATGAATGTGGAACAAAGGGAACAATTTAGCATTGATGGTGGGAATGCAACCTATACATATATTTTAGAAAGATGTTTAGAGATCACCTAGGAATTTAAAAATAGACCTGCCATTTGATCATACAATTCCTCTTTTAGTGATATATCCAGAGGACTAAAAAATCACATTATACCAAATATATTTGCACCAGAATGTTTATTGCAGCCCTATTCACAATTGCTAAGTCATGAAAGAAACCCAAGTGCCCATCAAGCCACGAATGGATTAATAAACTGTGGCACATGTACACCATGGAATATTATGCAGCCTTAAAAAAGATGGAGACTTTACCTCTTTCATATTTACATGAATGGAGAAAGAACATTTTCTCTGGAGTACCTGTAACTAAAGGCAAAGGACAAAACACTTGAATACTTTTTGGATTTCAGTAGACACTGGGTGGGAAATTGGGGCTGAGGGTGTGTTGTTGCTCAGCCTTGTCTCCAACATGTGAGCTCAGGGGATCAGCCTATGTTGGCCTCCCAAATCATCTAAATATTGTAGTCATGCATAGCAAAAGTCATTGAACTCTACTTAAGAAATGACCTCATCAGGGGCTTTGAGGCATATCCAAAGTTGAGACCCCGATCACAAATAGGGATTGTTAGGACTGTTTTGAATATCTGTGGTGGCAAATATCACTTCAACAATGCACAGATGTCTTTTTTTTGCTAATCAGGTTTCAATAGTGATTATGGATTGACCATTTGGCCCAACCAAAATCTTCTACTTCCTATGTGGCCAAGTAGCCAAAAGTGTGGACACACCAGGCACAGATACCAGAAATGTTGGACCATTCCAGACAGGCTTATATTTCCCATGATATTCATAATTAACTCCAGTTATTGAATACACTACTGGACACATTGCCTAACCAGATTTTTAAAGAGATGTTCAGTGAGACATGAAACATCCCAAATAATTATTTCTCTAAAATATTATTTTAGAGAAAAAAGTAAAATATCAGGAAAAGTACAAGTGAGAATTGTGTGATATATCTGTCAGGTCTGTGAGATCACTGTATGATCTTTGGGCTCAGATTCTTGGTCTATAACATCTCAGGTCTACAGTAAGTATAAGCCACACTTTTCCACTTGCTTATAATTTCATGACGTGAAAAAGAAAGAATTGTCATTCCATGACAATTCCGTTTGCCACAGACACAAACTTTAGGAAGGAGGAATTTAGTGTGCATAATCACACACTTTTGTAACAGTTTGAACCCAATAAAAAATCAGGACAACCAGTGCATATGCTTAGGCGGAATAAGATTAAGCTTAAAGATGGTAACACAGAGCAGCACCCATAGTGATGTTATCCATGGTGACCATGTACTGACTTCAACTTGTAATGTCCTGAAATCCAGGATTCTGATCAAAGATACTAAGTGGCCTTTTCTGCTCACTTCATCAGGTTTCCCTCAACTGTTTGAACCAGGACAATTCTTAACCCTCCATCACAGAAAGAGAAATGATCTTCCATTTGTGCCTTATTGATTATATTAATGGTTGAGATTCCTAGCATGGGGCTCACACTGCAGTTGAGATTTTGTACAAGAGTGTGACTCAAGCTACATCACAGCTGAGAAAACTGCATGTAGTCAGTTAAGTAGGACTATATTCTTTTTACTTTTTTTTTTTTCTTTGAAACAGAATTTCACTTTGTCTTCTTCAATAGAGTGTCATGGCATAACATAGCTCACAACAAGCTCCAAATACTGGGCATAGGTGATTTTTTTTTTGCCTCAACCTACCAAGTAGCTGGAACTACAGACACCTGCTGCAACATCTGGTTATATTTTGCTGCAGCTTGTCTGGGGCTGTGTTTTAACTCACCACAGTTGTTATATGGTCCCAGTCATCTATCCACTGAGCTACAGGAATGGCCTGTGGGATGCTATTTCAAGACCTGTTTGACGCCTCCCCCAAAACATCCATTTGAGAGAAGCTTACAAATTTACTATACCTGGCTATAGCCTCAGTTTAGTCATAGATTTATAGGTCTTAAGCATGTCTACTTTGCTTGCACTATCAAGGTAATTCTGGTTCTTTTAGATGATGTAAATGTTGGTTGCTTTGTTGTTTTGTATGTGTGTGGATGTGTGTATGTATATTTTTGAGATAGAGTTTCTGTATGTGTCCCAGGCTAGTCTTTTGTAACCTCAGCCTAGACTATAGCAACCTCAAACTCCAGGATTCAGGCAACCCTCTGCCTGAGACTCCCATGTGGCTAGGATTACAGGTGCCTGATGCAATGCCTAGATAATTTTTCATGTTTAGCAGAGACAGGGTCTGACTCTTGCTAAGTCCATTCGCAGTACACCCTCATTCAAGAACTCCACTCATCTCAGCATGCTAGAGGGCAAGATTATAGGTGTGAGCCAACAAGTTTGGTCATTTTTTCTTTCTTGGTTTCCCTCCTTCCCTCCATCCCTTCTCCCCTCCCTCACATTTTCCTTCCTTCCTCCAATTGTCTCTCTCTCATTCGTGGGCTTTCTCCTTTGTTTTCTTTCCTTGATTCCTTTCTTTACTCTATCTCTCTCCTCAACATTTTAAGGGAAACTTCTCTTGTAAGGAAAAAAACAAACTATACAAGTGATCCTTGAATGTGTAGTATTGAACTCTATACTTGAAATGGGTGAATTGTGGTGTGTGTAAATTATACCTGAATAAAGCTGTTATTTTTTAATCTACAGGCTGTTATCTATGAGGAAAATAGTGAAAAACATTCACCAAAACATAATCATGGATGACCACCGTAGTTCACACATAAAATCACTGCAATTTCATAGGATGAGACAGAAAGATCACTGGAAACTAAGGTGGTTTTGGACCAGAATGAACAACATAGTAAGACCACACTCATCTACGAAATAAATGCAAAACTGGCCCATCAGTAGTGTTATGAGTCTTTACTCTGAGCTGCTGAGAAGCATAAACTCAGGTGGATAACTTGACAATAGTAGCTTGTGTTGAGTTATGATGGTACCAATGTATTTTTCTGGGGCAAAGATGGAAACACAGTATCCACTCCATAAGAGATATACTGTATAGTTGCAGGAGAAGTCCAGTAGCATACAAAATATTTTATACATGAATCTCAAATGGGATTTATTACCATGACTGCCAGTCTAGATCAATATGGGAAAATGAACTAATAGAACACACTACCTTACTAGAATCAATAAAAAAATACACATAGTAGCCTCACGAGACACAGAAAATGCTTTTGACAGAGGAAATATATCTTGTTCATCAAATCTTTTAAAAATCTTAGATTACAGGGTGGCTCCTGTGGCTCAGTGAGCAGGGCGCCGGCCCCATATACCAAAGGTGGCGGGTTCAAGCCCAGCCTCGGCCGAACTGCAAAACAAAAAAATAGCCGGGCGCTGTGGCAGGCACCTGTAGTCCCAGCTACTAGGGAGGCTGAGGCAAGAGAATCGCTTAAGCCCAAGAGTTGGAGGTTGCTGTGAGCAGTGTGATGCCATGGCACTCTACCCAGGGCGATAAAGTGAGACTCTGTCTCTACAAAAATAAATAAATAAATAAATAAAAATAAAAAATAAATATCTTAGATTACAGGGGAACATCTTCAAGAGTACTAAGTGGAATTACAGATAAATTGATACATATAATGTGCTATCCTTACATGATGGAATATTTAAGAAGGAATGAAGTGCAACTTTATATGACAATAAGAATGAACCTTAAAGTCATTAGGATAAAGGAAGAAGGCCACTTACAAAAGACCACATAGAGGAAGACTAAACTCAGAAGAAATCATCAAGACAAGGTCAATTGCCTGCTAGTAATAGGGGGGCCAATGTTGGAGGGTGGTAGGGAAGATGAAAGTGACTGCTAGATGGTATTGCCTTTCTTTGTGTGGGGGAGAAGACAAAGTCCTAAAATCAGATTGTGATAATAGCTGCACATTTTGGTGACTATACTAAGAAACACAGAATTGTACACTTTCAAAGGGTGAACTTATAAATTCGATGAAGTTATTTGATGATGTTTTCTAAAAGTTGAGGTGCTCAAAAGGCTCATATCACAAGAAGTACCCAGATAGTGAGAATACATCAGAGAAAGTCAACCCTATCTCCATACTCACACACAGGTTACCATGAATTGACATGGAAGGTACATTTTTCCATCCTACAAAAGTTGTCATTTGCTTTTTCCTTGATACAATGTCTGAATCCTTTCCCCTGGGTAGAGTGCCATGAGATCATCATAGCTAAGTGCAATATTAAACTCCCGCACTCAACATAATCTTATTTCTTCAGCCTCCTGAGCATCTGGGAGTCCAGGTGACCCCACACTGCCCACTTACTTTGGATCAACCCCTTCTGCCTATGAACATGTTACGATTACAGGTGTGAGCCATCACTCCAGAACTTGAATTTGGGATATTTTTCAAACTATGGTTTGTGTCCAGGGGTGTTGCTTCATAGCTATCATCTTTGGTAGTTTGGGAGGCACAGTCAGTTGGATTATCTGAGCTTCTATATTGGAGACCAGCCTAAGCACTAGTGAGATCCCTATCTCTGAAAAATAAAAAAAAAATGACCAGATGTTATGCAGATCACTGTATTTCCAGTTGAAGGAATAGGTTCCCTTGATGACAAGAGTTGAAGATTGCTGTGGCTATAATCCCAGGACACTCTACTGAGGGCAACAAAATGAGACACTATCTCAATACATAAATGGAGGATACCATTGGTAGGGAATTTACCCCTCATTTTTACTTTTGACCATGCATCTAAGTTTGAAATTTACCCCTAGATTAGATGTCAACTAGAGAAATTATTGTTTCATAGGGAAATTGTGTTCCTGAAACCTATATTAGTCGAGCCTTTGGATTTTATGTAGTCTAACCCTTTGATATCCTAGATACTTTTAGTTTCTCTAAACTGCCTACATAGTGAATTCTTGACTCCAATGAGGCTTTTCATATCACCCTAAGATATCCAGAGTACACACTCTACCCCTTTTGTAGGAGTCATTAAATCTCAGCCAACTTTCCCTTGACCAAATCAGGCCAAGGACAAGGACCAGTCATTTATGGAAAACCCCAACCCATCAGATAAACTGACATTATCCTAAATAACCAATCTCAAACCCATTTGTCCAGCTTCATCATAGTCCCTGACCCCCACTGAGGTTACAATACATCTCCTCTTTTATGTGCTCCCCTATTCCAATTGCCTAGTGACCTCTCCTCAAACTTTGCTCTTGGAAAGTGTACCTAGCATATTTTCTTTCTTTTCTTCTTTCAATATTTTCCATGAGACAGACTCTCACTTTGTTGCCCAGGCTAGCGTGTTATGGCATCAGCCTAGCACACAGCAAAATTCAACCCTTCTGTTGAAGAGACCCTACTGCCTCAGGATCTGGAGTATGGAGAACTAAAGACAAGGGCCACAAAGTTTGGCTACATGTTCTATTTCAGTAGAAATAGGATAGGATATCAGGGTGAAGAGTGTCTTGCTGTTGCTCAGCCTTGTGTCCAACACTTGATCTTAGGGGCTTAGGCCTCTTTGGCCTCACAGTGCATCCAAATATTGTAGTCATGTGTGGCAAAACTCATTGAACTCTACATAAGAAATGACCATATCAGGGGCTTCGAGGAGTGTCCAATCCTCAGGCCCTGGTGACATACAGGGATTATGTCAGGAATGTTTTGAATACCAGTGATGGCTGATATCACTACAATTATTCACGGGTCTCTTTTGCTAATCAGGTTTCATTAGTGATTGTGTATTCAACATGTGGCCCTAAAAAACTCTTCTACTTTCTATGTGACCAAAAAATCAAAAGTGTGGAGACACCTGGCACAAATGTCAGGAATGTTGGGAATTTCCAGTAGGCTGATATTTCCCATGATCATCAAGAATAACTGCAGGTATGGAGTACACTACTCAATACATTGCCTACACAGATTTTGAGAGAGGACCTTCAATGAGACCCCTACCATCCCAAACAAGCCTACTCTAGAGAAAGAAGTAAAACATCATAAAAAGTACAAGTGAAAAATGTGTGACATACCTGCCAGGTCTGTGAAATCACTGTTTGATCTTTAGACTCAGGTTCTTGGTCTATAACATCTCAGGGCAGCACTAGGTATAAACCACACGCTTCCACTTGTTTAAAAATCCATAACTTGGAAAGGAAAGGAAGGGTTGTTGAATCCCTTGGCCACAGATACAAACAAACTTTAGGAATCAGGAATTAAGTGTGGAGAAATGAACCATGCACTTTTGTACATTTTAAAACCAATGACAAACCCGGACAGCCACTTCACATGCTTAGCAGGAATAAGGTTTATTTTTAAGATGGTAACCCAGGGCAACACCCCTTGTTATGTCATCCACAGTAATCATGTACTGACTTTATTCTGTAATGTTCTGGGATCCAAGCTTCTGGTCAAAAATACTAAGCAACCTTTTTTGCTCCAATTATCTGGTGTCCCTCACATGTTTGAACTAGGACTTTTGTTAGCCTTCCATCCACAGAAAAAGAAGTGATCTCCCATTTGTGCCTTATTGATTCTATTGATGGTTGAGACCCCCAGCACTAGGCTGACACAACATTTGAGATTTTTACAGCAGTGTGACTCAAGCTGCATCATAGGTGACAAAACTGCATGGACTCATGTAAGTAAGACGCCATTTTGTTTTCTTCGAGTCAGAGTTTAACTTTGTCTCTCTCGGTAGAGTGAAGTGGCATCACAGCACACAGCATGTTCCAACTTCCCAGCTTAGGAGATTCATTTGGAACTACAGGCACCTGCTACAACACTAGGATATTTTTAGTTGCAGTTTGGCTAGGTCCAGGTTCGAACTCACCACCTAGCTTTTATGGGCCTGGTGCCCTAACCACTAAGCTACAGACACTGCAATTGGTTCACTATTTCTTTCAAGGACTTCTTTGACACCTACCCCCAAACATCCATTTGAGTGAAGCTTACAAATTTACTATGCCTGGCTACAGGCTCCATTTGGTCATAGGTTCACAGGACTTAATCATGTATACTTTGCATGAAGAATAAAGGTAATTCTGTCCTTTTTAGATGATGAAAATATTTGTTTGTTGGTTTGTCAATTTGTCAATGCATGGATGTGTGTATGGGTGTCTTTGAAATATGTTTTCCCTATGTGGTCCAGGCTAGACTTTCTTGGCCTCAGTCTAAATCATAGCAACCTCAAACTCCAGGATTCTGGCAAACCTCCTGCCTGAGACTCCCATGTGTCTATGAATACAGGTGCCTGTCACAATGCTTAGATAATTTTTCACTTCTTCTTAGAGATATGTTGTGACACTTATTATGTCCACTCTCAACACTCCTTGTTCAAGAATGTCACTCACCTCACCCTGCCAGAGGGCTAGGATTACAGGTGCAAACCACCATGTTTGCTCATTTTTTCTGTCTTTGTTTTCTTCCCTCCCCCTTCCCTTCACCATCCCTCACTTTATCATCTCTCCCTCTAATTCTGTCTCTATCATTAACTTGCCTTCTTCATGCTTTTCTTTCCTTCATTCTTTTATTTCCTCTATCTATCCCTCTACACCTTAAGGGACTCTTCTCTAGTAAGAAACAAACATACTATACAAATGATCCCCGAATGTGTACTCTTAAACTCTATAGTTGAAATGAGTGAATTGTGGAGTGTATGAATTATATATTAATAGAGTTGTTATATTTAAATCTACAAGCTCTTGTCAATGAGTGAAATAGAGAAAAACATTGACCAAAACATAAGCATGGATGAGAACCATAGCTGACACATATAATCACAGCAATTTCAGAGGCCTAGTCAGAAAGATTCCTAGAAGTTAAGGGGTTTCAGACTAGAATGAGCAACTTAGTAAGATCTCACATGTCCTAATCATAAGTGCAAAAATTCCCCAGCATTGGTGGCATGGGCATGTACTCTGAAGTGCTGAGAAGGATAATGCAAGGGGGATCACTTGAGGTTAGCAGCTTGCATTTCCTTCTGCTAAGATGGTATGAATGTATTTGTCTGGGGGAAAGGAGGAATGCAGTATGAAATCTATAAGAGCTGTACTGCATAGGTGCAGGAAACTTCTGGTAACATACAATATATTTTGTACATGTATCCCAAATGGAATTTATTACCAGGATTACCAGTCTAGCTCAGTATGGGATAATCAACAAATAGAACACACAACCTTAAGAAAATCAATAAGAAAAACCACACAGTCACTTCAAGAGACACAGAAAAGGTTTTTGACAGAGGAAACCTATCTTTTAGATAAAAAAATTAAAATATTAGATGAGACGGGAACATCTTCAGGACTTCTAATGGGATTTACAGATGATTGGATACATATAATGTGTTATATTTACACAATGCAAAATTTTTCAACAACCAAAAGGAATGAAGTGCAAATTTGTGTTACAATGGGAATGAACCTTAAAATCATTAAGATAAGGGAACAAGGCCAGTTATAAAAGACCACACAGAATATGACTGAACTCAGAAGAAAACATCGAGACATGAATTAGTCCAGGAAGTTTGATGCCTCCTTCCCCACTACACAGTGTACAATATAAATGTCTTAACAGAATAAATAAGGAAATATGGTGAAGGGTGTGTTAACCAGTTTGATGAAAATATTTCAAATGGTATATAAAACCAGCACATTGTACCCCATAATTGCATCAATGTACATAGCTATGATTTAATAAAAAAAATTAAAAGTAAGAAAATAACATGAAGACAAGGCCAATTGTCTGCAAGGAGTAGGAGGCCGGTGGGGGGAGGGGAAGATTAAAAGTGACTATTGGTATGTATTGACTTTCTTTGTGTGAAGGGAGAAGACTATACTCTATAATTAGATTGTGGTGATAGCTGTATGATTCTGTGTCTATATTAAGAAACACAGAATTGTTCTCTTGCAAATGGTGAACTACTTATTTAAATAAAGTTACTTCAGAATGTTTTCCAAAACTTGAGGTACTCAAAAGCCTCACATCATAAGAAGTACCCAGGTCCTGCATATACCCAAGACACAGTCAATCCTATCTCCCTGCTCACACACAGGTTACCATGAATTGACTTGGAAGGCACATTGTTCCATCTTACTGAAGTTGTCATTTTGTTTTTCCTTGTGACAGAGTCTACCTCCTTCCCCCTGGGTAGAGTGTTGTGATGTCACCATAGCTAAGCACAATCTAAAACTCCTGGGCTCAACAGATTTTTTTTTTTTTGCAGTTATTTGGCCAGGGCCCACATTAGAACATGCCTCCTCTGGTATGTGGTCCAACATCCTACTCCTTTGAGCCACAGCTGCCTCCCAAGGGCTGAAAAGATCTTATTGCCTCAGCCTCCTGAGCATCTGGGAATCCAGGTGCCCCTCCACCACAGTGTCCAGTTATGTTAGACCACCCACTTCTGCCTCCCAAAGTGGAAGTATTACAGATGTGAACAAGCACTCCAGACCTTTAATTTGGGATATATGTATTTGGCCACCAGTGGTGCTTCATGCCTGTTATCTTGGCACTTAGGGAGGCCCAGTTAGTAGTTGTATTGTCTGAGCTTCTGAATTGGCAACAAGCCTGAAAACTATTGAGATCCCCATCTCTGAAAAATAACAAAAGGCAGGATGTTATGCAGGGGCCAGCTGAGGGAATAGATTCATTTTTCCTGAACACATGAAGATTTCTGTGAGTTATGATAATTGAGTGATTGTGTATTGAATGTGTGGCCCAACATAATTCTTGCACTTCCTATTTGGCCAAGAATCCAAAAGTTTGGACACACTTGGCCTAAAGGTCAGGAATGTTGGAACTTGCAAGATAGGTAGATATTTTCCATCATCATTTTAAATAACTGCAAGTAATGAGTATACTACTGGACACATTGCCTAACCAGATTTTGGGAGAGTACTTTCAATGAGAAACCTACTGTCAAAAATAAGGTAGTTCTAAAGAAAGAAGTAAAATCTTACGAAAAGTAGAATGGACAATTGTGTGATTTCAGGTCTAAGAAATCACTGTCTGAAGTGTGGGCTCAGGTTTTTGTTCTGTAACATCCAAGTAAAGTACTAGTTATAAACCATACTCTTCCACTTACAAATCCATGCCAGGAAAAGTAAAGGAAGGGTTGTTGAATCCCTTGGTCAGATATACAAATTTTGGAAAGAGGTATTGAGTTTGGAGAAAAGAACACCACTGTTTTGTAATAATTTGAACTGAAAGAAAAACACAAACAGCCAGTACACGTGCTCAGAAGAAATCAGGTTAAGCTTAAAGATGATAAACCAGGGCAGCACCCATTGTGATGTCATCCATGGTGAGCACTTGTTGACTTAATCCTGTAATGCCTGGGAACCAGGATTCTGGTTTAAAATACTAAGTGGCCTTTTCTGCTCACTTCACCTGGTGTCCCTCAAGTGTTTGCACCAGGACACTTCTTAACCCTCATCCACAGACAGATAAGTGATCTCCCATTTGTGTGTTATTGATTCTATTGACTGTTGAGATTCAGGGCACTAGACGGACACAACAGTTGAGATTTTGTAAAGCAGTGTAATTCAAGCTGCATCACAGCTGGCAAAAATACACAGAATCACATAAATAGGATGTTCTTTCTTTCTTTCTTTCTTTGCCACCCTCAATATAGTGATCAAAACAGCATGATACTGGCACAAAAACAGAGAGATAGATGTATGGAACAGAATAGAGAACCAAGAGATGAACCCAGCTACTTACCGCTATTTGATCTTTGACAAGCCAATTAACATTCAGTGGGGTACAGATTCCCTATTTAATAAATGGTGCTGGGTGAACTGGCTGGCGACCTGTAGAAGACTGAAACTGGACCCATACCTTTCACCATTAACCAAGATAGACTCTCGCTGGATCAAAGATTTAAACTTAAGACATGAAACTATAAAAATATTAGAAGAAAGT
>CAUYON010095456.1:0-19469 GCA_963573935.1 Arctocebus calabarensis
GTCCCAGCTACTAGGGAGGCTTGAGGCAAGAGAATCGCTTAAGCCCAAGAGCTGGAGGTTGCTGTAAGCAGTGTGACGCCACGGCACTCTACCCAGGGCGATAAAGTGAGACTCTGTCTCTACAAAAAAAAAAAAAAAAAAGCCTGAAGAAAGCCAGTAGAAGGGCTTGGATTGGTTGAGGTAGGGTGGAGGGCAAAAGTGTCTCCTTCATTCCAGAATATAGGGGCAGTGACAGAGAATGAATGTGAGTATGTATGAGTTTCTCAGACTTGAGGGTAATAATGTCTGAAGGCTCTGGGGATTCACTGCATGTACCACTTCCAGTTCAAGTGCCTAGATTGGTTAGAACAGAAAGTTGACAAGTAATTCTTTCTTTCTTTTTTTGTAGAGACAGAATCTCACTTTATCGCCCTTGGTAGAGTGCCGTGGTGTCACACAGCTCACAGCAACCTCCAACTCTTAGGTTTAGGTGATTCTCTTGCCTCAACCTCCCGAGTAGCTGGGACTACAGGCACCTGCCACAACACCCGGCTATTTTTCTGTTTTGCAGTTTTGGCCAAAGCCAGGTTTGAACCCGCCATGTTCGGTATATGGGGCCGGCGCCCTACTCGATGAGCCACAGGCGCCGCCCAACAAGTATGTATTTTGTACTTTCTGTGTTTTTTAGGCCTGTGTTAAAAATAGGTCAAACCGCTGTACTCAGGGAGGGACCTGGCGATCCAGTTCTGGGATGCTCTGGAATTATTTGAAGTATCTTTAGCATACCATCTGGACTAGTGAGAATTGGGGGATAACGTGGAATGGGGTACTCCTTGCTTTACTGCTGCTTAGTACAGGGAGCAGTGTATTTGGACATTCAGTCATAATACTCAGAACAGCTGCTTTCCAGTTCTGAAGGAGGTAGGAAGGCCAGAGTCTTATTTCTCTCACTTTCTAACCCAGTAACTGGAGTATGCTGGTCACTGGGGAGTGATAGGACTCAGATGCCTTCCTTCCTTTGTAGGTTTTTTTTCTAATTGGGTTTCCTGGCCCTGGTTGCTGGGATGGTAAAGAATGACCCTGAGTTCCTGAGAAAAGGGAAGATGGTTGGAACAGAGGAAATGGGATCTTTGAGAATAGGGTAAATAAAGGGGGCAGAGCCACTGAAAGCAGTGGTTGGAGGTCTGGAAGTGAGAAAGGTGGGTTAGGACTGTTCACCAAGACTTAAAGGTGAGGCCTTGCATGGTGGCTCACTCTTGTAATCCTAGCACTTTGGGTGACTGAAGGGCATAGATTGCTTGAGCTCATGAATTTGAGACTAGCCCAAGCAAGAGCAAGACCCCATCTCTAAAAGAACTACCCAGATGTGTAGTCCCAGTTACTTGGAAGGCTGAGGTAAGAGGATTTCTTGAGCCCAAAAGTTTGATGTTGCTGTGAGCTATGAAACCATGACACTCTACCAAGGGTGACAAAATGAAACTTTGTCTCAAAAGGGGGGTTGCTGGGTGTGGTGGCTCACACCTGTAATCCTAGTACTCTGGGAGGCTGAGCGGGTGGATTGCCCTGAGCTCAAAGATTTGAGACCAGCCTCATCAAGAGCAAGACCCCATCTCTAAAAATAGCTGGGCATTGTAGAGGGTCCCTTTAGGCCCAGCTACTAGAAGGCTGAGGCATGAAAATCGCTTGAACTCAAGAATTGGAGGTTGCTGCGAGCTAAGACACCATGGCATTCTACCAAGGGTGACAAAATGAGATTGTGTCTCAAAAAAAAAAAAATCGGCTTGGCGCCTGTGGCTCAAGTGGCTAAAGTGCCAGTCGCAAACACCTGAGCTGGCGGGTTCAAATCCAGCCTGGGCCCGCCAAACAATGACAGCTGCAACCAAAAAAATAGCAGGGTGTTGTGGTAGGCGCCTGTAGTCCCAGCTACTTGGGAGGCTGAGGAAGGAGAATCACCTTAGCCCAGCAGTTGGAGGTTGCTGTGAGTTGTGATGCCATGGCACTCTACCCAGGGTGACAGCTTGAGGCTCTGTCTCAAAAAAAAAAAAAAAAAATAGACTCAATTGAAGGTGAGTGTCTGTGTGTATTATATTTGCCATGAGTTGCAGAAGAGAGTATTTGGGTTGTAGAGAGGTCATTTAAACCACAACCCTGGCTATCCATGCCCAGGGCTGACTGGTTCTACCTATATACCCTTTCTTACCAGCCAGGCACAGTTGAGAAGCTGTGTGGCAGTCCAGACCAGGCAGGATATTTGAGAATGAACTTTTTCCACCTGCCTCCTGCCCACCTTCTACTTAACTCCTCTTCATCCCATACATTGTTGAGAACCCTCCCAGGACAGAATTGAGTACAGGACTTTTAAGGGTAGGAGAACTTAGCTTGGGACTCTGAATCGCCAGGATTCTTTGTGAGTTCTGAATATAGTAGAGAAAAGCATGCTCATGGCTTTAGGAGATGAAGAGTCTTTGTTTCTGCCTTTGCCAGATCTTGCATTAATGGGCTGATAATTTCTGGTTAGCATAGCCATGAGGAAGAGCAGAGGAGTTAGATAACAGTTTCATTCTCAGACAAATGAGTGTACCTAACAGAAAACATCTCATCAGCTGGGGTATGCATCCCCTTGAAAATACATCACATTTTGAATCCAGGTTTGAATATGGTGACTCATAATCTTTTTATTAATAACCCATTATAAACATACTTAAAAACATTAACAAATTAACATCCTGATGACTATCTGGCACCTAAGAGGCATGCAACCTTGATGAATGACAGGATGAGTGAGTAACATTGTCTTTAACAAAGTTGGGCAAAGTGAGTGCCCAATGAATCTTGGAAGTAGGGTTCTGGTTTCTCCCTGCAAACCAAGAGAGATACCTTTGAGGGTGAGGGCTTTTCTAGGTGTGGTTCTCTGATTAAGTTGTGCCTCCAGCCAAGGCTGGGCCAGCTCCCCTACCTTCCCAGGCCATCTCTTTCAACTTTCTTGGTCCTTCAGGATTTTTCCTACTTGACCCAAGGAAAAAGAGTCTTCCCTAGTGCCTCCTGGGTCCAGGTGGGCTTGTGCTGCCCCCTGTAGGTGGATATTGTTTTCAACTAGTTTTGTCCTTAATATACCTAATAACCTCTCCCGTGTGGAAGACAATAGTCTTCCACCTTCATGACACCTTTTCAGTCAGCTGATAACATCAATGCCGTATGTGCCGTAACCCCTTTGCTCAGAAACTTTCAGTGTCTTCCCACTGTGTTAGTGTGACATTCAGGGCTCTCCTCCATCAGCCCTTAATTCCCTCTCCTACCACCGCTCCTCCTGACCAAATCCCTAACTTTAGCCAAACTGGTCCATTCATTTTCCCCAAATACCTACCCTCTGCCTTGAACCCCTTTCTCATTTGTTTAAAAATCACATTACAAGATCTAGCTCAGGTTTTCGCCTCCACTAAACTCCTATCCCCTTTCTACCCAGAAGGACTTTTTATCTGCCCCTTCACCATACCCTCTGCTCCTTGCATTGTTAGCACAACTCATTAAACATTGCCCACACATTCCTTTGTATTGCTGTATATCTTTTTCATTCATTTAATATTTAAAAAATTATTTTTGTAGCCAAAGTAATTTTTATAAAAGATGCAAATAATACATAACTACACAGAGTAGCATGTGGAACTTGTTACCCTCTACTCTTCTCATTCCCATCCCCAAACATAACCATCCTCAGCTATTTGGTGTGCATCCTTCCAATTACTTTTCTAAAAATATGTACCTAGACTGGGGGTAAAATATAATTGGGCTCATATCACATCTATTATTCTACTTTTTTACTTAATGGTTTATACTTTCATCTTAGAGATATTCCATATTAGTATAGTTAGTTTTTTTAATGGTTTCTTTGTATATCATAGTATAATAAAAATAAAGCATATTTGTTGGCTGGGTGCAGTGGCTTAAACCTGTAATCCTAGCCCTTTGGGAGGCTGAGGTGGGAGGATTGCCTGAAACCAGGAGTTCAAGTTCAGTCTGAGACCCTTGCCTTACAAAAATACATAATTAGCTAGGCATAGTGCCATGTGCCTATAACCTCAGCTACTTGGGAGGCTGAGCCAGGAGGATGGCTTGAGTCCAGGAGTGTGGGGTTGCAGTGAGCTATGATGATGTCATTGCACTTTAGCCAAAGCAACAGAGCAAGATCCTGTTTCAAAATAAGACAAAACCATATTTGTCCAGAATCTGTTACTTATAGGGTATTGTGTAGCTAGTATCTTGGTAGCTGCAGACACGATGACAACCTTGTCCTTGCCCTGAGTGAGCTAGCCTTTTGGGGAAGGACTGGAACATACATAAATAACTGCAACATAAGGCAAAATATGATGTCCCCAAGTGTATGCCTGAAGTTCAGAAATAGAGGAAGCCTCTTCTAGCCAAGAGAATCAGGACTTCACAGAGGAGGTGATATTTGAGCTTAGCCTGGAGGAAGCTTGACTGCTGAAGGAAGAGCATGAATTTGGGCATAGAGCTGGAAACAGGACAGGTAGATTCATCTGATGCTAGACCACAGTCCATGAGTAGGAAAGGGATTTAGTTCAATTAATAAACATTTAGCAAGTATGTGTCAGACACCATACTGGCAATGAGGATATAGGAATGAGAAACAGCTTCCTGTCTCTAAAAAGGCTTTCTGTTTAAGGGAATAAAAGCCAAGTTTGGAAGAACAGATTAGAGCTGGATGACAAAAGCTTATAACTGGTATATCAAGGAGTCAGAATTTTACTCATTTTAGGAATATGAACCCCTAGCAGACTTCATATTGTGCATTTGATGAATGAAACTATAGGTAGTAGCAATGTACGGAATAGTTTAAGGAGATGCTGGAGATGAGGGGTTTATTACTTTAAAAAAATGAGTTTATTTCTTGTCTCAGTGTATTGATTTACTAGAAAAAAAATAAATTTATTTCTACCTCAGTTAAAAGGTGTCTGGTGGTAGGCAATCCAGGCCTGGTATAGGGGTTCTCCAGTTAATCAAGAATGTAGGCTTCTTGGCTTGGCATCTATAGCACAGTGGTTATGGCGCCAGCCACATGCATCAGGGCTGGCGAGTTTGAGCCTGGCCTGGGCCAGCTAAACAATGATGACAGCTGCAACAAGAAAATAGCTGGGCATTGTGGCAGGTGCCTGTAGTCCCACCTACTTAGGAGGCTGAGGCAAGAGACTTGCTTAAGCCCAAGAGTTTGAGGTTGCTGTGAGCTGTGATGCCACGGCACTCTACTAAGGGTGCCATAATGAGGCTCTGTCTCAAAAAAAAAAAAAAAAAAAGAACATAGGCTCCTGTCTTTCTGCTTCACCTACAACACAGCTTCCAGCTTCCATCTTCATGGTCACCTCATGGTCTAATATGGCTGCTGAGCTCAATTCATTTTATCTACTTCCAGGTGGCAGAAAGAAGGAAAGATGATTGGGGGGAGGTAGAAGAGTACACCAAGACACACTTCCTAGCTAAGTTAAATCTTTTTATTTATTTATGTTTGAGACAGAGTCTCAAGTTGGCCCTGGGTAGAGTCTTGTGTCACAGCAAACAGCAACCTCAAACTCTTGGGCTTAAGCAATTCTCTTGCCTCAGCCTCCCAAGTAGCTGGGACTACAGGTGCCTGCCACAATGCCTGGCTATTTTTGTTGTTGTAGTTGTCATTGTTGTAGTTGTCATGGGACCCATCCCACCGGCACCCTACCAGCTGGTGCCAGTGAGCTACGGGCACCCCCAGTTAAATCCTTTTAGCCTTCCTGGAAGTCTAAGCCAATACTTAACAACACTTACGTCCTGTTGGCTAGAACTTAAATGGCCATGTGTAGTTTTAAGGGGAGACTTAGAAAAATAGTTTTGTGAGGGTTTTTATTCCTTTTTAAAACTTTTGAGATAATTTGTATACAGAAAAATGCACCCATCCTAAGCATGAAGTTTGATAAGTTCTGACAATTGCATGTACCCATGTAACCCACATCCCTCTCAAAGTAGAAAGCATTCTGTCACCCCCAGAAATTCCCTCCTGTTGAGGGAGCCTTTTTATAGGGGGGTTAAACAATCCAAAAGAGCAATAATGTGAGCCTAATTAGGGTGGTAACCATGGAAATGGAAAGGGAGAGCCAGAGAGACCCTGGGTGGAGAATCCAAAGACTGGCTGGATGTGGAAATTGAGAGAAGAATTAAAGAGAATGCTAACAATAGAGCCGCTAACAGAAAAAGATTGGGCGGAGGTCTAGGTTGTTGCAGATGGGATTAAAGGAGCAGGAAGTATTGGATGTGTTGAGTTTGAGCTGCTGGCCAAACACCCAGGTAGAGATACCCAGTAGACAGTTGTTTTTAGAGCAGGGAGGGTAATTAAAACTTGATGGCATGAAGTACCACTGTGATGCTAAAGAGGACATGCGACCAACAACTGACCCAAGAGTTTGATGACCCAAGAAGTTAGAACTTGCTGATAACTTTTGAGGGAGCAGAATTCAGGCACTAAAGGCCTGAGTGATCAGTGAGAGTTTAAATCATGCAGGAAACTGGCAGGATCACCTGAAATAATCTTAAAACCTTTTAAAATGGCCAGGCGTTGTGGCGGGCACCTGTAGTCCCAGCTACTTGGGAGGCAGAGGCAAGAGACTCGCTTGAGCCCAGGAATTGGAGGTTGTTGTGAGCTGTGATGCCACGGCACTCTATCCAGGGTGACAGTTTGAGGCTTTGTCTCAAAAAAATAAATAAATAAATAAAAAACCTTTTAAAAAACTAGCTAGGTGGCTCGGTGCCTGTGGCTCAACGGGCTAAGGTGCCAGTAATGTACACCTGAGCTGGTGGGTTCGAAACCAGCCCCGGCCCACCAAACAACGATAGATGAAAAATGGCCGGGCATTGTGGCGGGCGCCTGTAGTTCCAGCTACTTGGGAGGCAGAGGCAGGAGACTCACTTGAGCCCAGGAATTGGAGGTTTGCTGTGAGCTGTGATGCCATGGCACTCTATCCAGGGTGACAGCTTGAGGCTCAGTCTCAAAAACAAACAAACAAAAAAAAACGGCTAGGCGCTTGTAGCTCAGCAGCTAGGGCGCCAGCCATATACACCAGAGCTGGCCGGTTCGAATACAGCCCAGGCCTGCCAAACAACGAGACTAGAACCAAAAAATAGCTGAGCCTTGTGGCGGGTGCCTGTAGTCCCAGTTACTTGGGAGGCTGAGGCAAGAGAATCGCTTAAGCCCAAGAGTTTGAGGTTGCTGTGACTTGTGATGTCATAGCACTCTACCCAGGGCAACATAATGAGACAGTCTAAAAAAAAAAAACAAAAAAAAAACACCTTTAAAAAAACTGAAGTCTTGGGCGGCGCCTGTGGCTTATTGAGTAGGGCGCTGGCCCCATATACGGAACGGGTTACAGGTTCAAACCCAGCCTCGGCTGAACTGCAAAAACAGAAAAATAGCCGGGCATGTGGCGGGCGCCTGTAGTCCCAGCTACTCGGGAGGTTGAGGCAAGAGAATCGCCTAAGCCCAGGAGTTGGAGGTTTCTGTGAGCTGTGTGACGCCATGGCACTCTACCGAGGGCAATAAAGTGAGACACTGTCTCTACAAAAAAAAAATTAAAAAACTGAAGTCTTCACACAAACATAAAAGGTTTGTATGTGCTGCCCTTTTGAGAGTTTGTTAAGGAAAGGTGAGAGGAAATAGTAGGACAAAGAAAAGATCAGGGAGTCACCCCTTTTTTGATAATAGCTCCTTGCTCCTTTCAGTTGGCATTCCTAGGGATGGGGGACAGGACAGCTTCCAGCTTTCTTTTAAATACACTCCAGAAATTCAAGCTGAAGGGGTAGAGATGGGAAAGAGATGCCACCTTTGACAACAGCCTGGGTTGGTGGGCCCAGAGGAGACAATATGGTTGAGGAAAGAGCAGAGTGCAGATACGCTGACTCCAGGTAGTCCTGTTTCTGTTACCAGCAGGGAATTTACTTAATCTGAGCACCCTGTTTCCTTACCTGTAAAATGGAAACAATTATGCCTACCTTTTAGGGTGGTTTTGAGGATTAGAGACTAGTGTCTGGCACACAGTAGGTAATAGTAACTGGGTGCCATTATTGGGCCCAACCCCTCGTTATGGGACAGAACGGGCTAACGGACGTGTCAGAATCTGCGACCTCCGAGTCTTAGAGGGTAGAGAGGCCTCTCCGCGGCCTCCTCCCTCTAGGAGGTGGGGACAAGGTGGAGGCAGGGCGGCTGGAGGAGGAGCTCGCGCATCGCGACCCGCCCCGTCCCGTCCTGTCCCGTCTAGTCTGGGCGCCGAGGGAACGCGGTCCTAGCCGCCGCCACCCGAGCAGCCTGCCTTGGTGCCCCGGTGCCCCGCCCCGCGTCCAGTCATGACCCAGCGCCCCTCTCTACTCCCGCTCCATCTGCTGCTGCTGCTCAGTGGGGCGATGTACTGGGCGGAGGCTGGGTTTGAAACCGAAAGTCCCATCCGGACACTCCAAGTGGAGACACTGGTGAGGAGACAGTCCCGGCCCCCAGTGCCCACGGGCCGGGCCGTGTCGAGGAAGACCGGGCTCTAAACGCCTGGGAGCGGGGAGGAGAGGAAGTGAGAGAACGGAGCTGGGGGGCGGTGCTGGGTCCAGGGGGCGAGAACGGATCTTTGGAGGAGCATCCGTGACCCCTGTAGTCCAATCGTAGGTGGAGCCCCCCGAACCATGTGCGCAGCCCGCTGCTTTTGGAGACACGCTTCACATTCACTACACGGTGAGGGGTCTGGGGAATCGGGGCGGGGCCTGGGAGGGGGCGGCGCCCTGCTGCAACACGTCAGCTTTGGCTCGGACACGTGGCAAGCAGTTCGGGGGGTGGGGGGGGGGCAGAAGCCCGGGGCCCTGGGGGTCGTCTGGCACATGGTGGGGGGGAGGGGCACTGCTCTTCCCTGTCTCTCCCTCCCGGCTCATCCGCCAGTAAAACCCGGCACTGAGAAGCTGAAGGGTGGCGAGATCTCCGAGAAGTGCCAGCCCTTTGGGGCTTCCTGTTCTTTCTGCCCTGAGGGGAACGCTAGATTGCAGCTGTAAGGGGGTTGCGGCCGCCCAGCGAGCCAGGGGCGTGTTGTCCACTAATGGGAGGGAGATATTAGGTGTACGTTCTTGATGCTCTCTCCTCCCAGGGCAGCTTGGTAGATGGACGCATTATTGATACCTCCCTGACCAGAGACCCTCTGGTTATAGAACTTGGCCAAAAGCAGGTGATCCCAGGTATGTGGCCTGTTCTTCTCCTTCCACCTCTTCCCAGCCTAAGCCCTTTCTTAGCTTCTTCAACCTTGAAGAGGCCCAGGAAATGCCCCCCCTGGAATGAATAAGACACTAGGGTTCTACCAGTTACCTCCTGAGGTTCAAACCCTATTTCTAATACTCCTTTTGTCCCAGACCCCAACTAGAAGCCAGAGATTTAAGAAGCTGGGAAAAGCTCAATTGAGGATCAAGAGGGAACCTTTGATCTTGTGGGGCTGGGGGAATGTGGGTAGCCGCCAGTTTTGTGTGTCTTCTATTTCAAGGTCTGGAGCAGAGCCTTCTAGACATGTGTGTGGGGTAAGTATCTGGGCAAGGAAGGGCCTGGGTACTCCCCTTGCATGGGCAGAGGCTTTCTTTGCCATTCCTGCTCCTCAAGGAGGCAGGAGAATGTGGGATAAAGAGCCCTGACTTTGCACTGTACAAGCCAGGTCAGTGGGACTCTTAGGGCATCCAACACCTCTATGCCTCTCTGGCTATTGATTTTGTTAGAGGAGTTGAAGCATGTGGGGAGATGGACACCTTTGCTGGTCAACTTGCTTGGTGCTCAAGTAGATAAAGTTCATGTTTTGGGTATGAATATCCAGGGAGTTTTGCTGGTAGAGCTTCAGATGGACTGAGGCTGCTGGCCCACCTTCTTACCTCTGGCTGTGAGTCACATTCCTTCCTTCAGAGAGAAGCGAAGGGCAATCATTCCTTCTCATTTGGCCTATGGAAAACGGGGATTTCCACCATCTATCCCAGGTAATCTGATTACACCTCTCCCAGGCCATCAAAATACCTAGCCCCTAAGAGCTACAAGGAGCTATATGCACACTTTGGAGCTTGAGATGGTCCATAACAAGTTTGCTGAAACAAGCGGCTGGGTCCTTCTGCAGAGCCACTGTTTTCTTTCTCAGATCACCAACAGGGATTAAGGCCACCTCATTTGACCTTTGGCAGCCAGTGACTTTTTAGGGAAAAGATACTGCTTGAGGCACATGGATTTGCTGCCTGTGCCATACTTCCCAGAACTCTGGAATTCTTTCCTGCCTTTTTCCTATGACTCTACACTGTGCTATCTGTGCAGCTGGCCTGGTTTCTCACCACACCCCCCACTTCCTTTCACTCTTTACCAGGGAAAAAATAGTAAAAATAATCACAGTCAAGTAATTCAAAACAAAACAAAAAGCAAATTTTTTTTTTTTTTTTGAGACAGAGCCTCAAGCTGTCACCCTGGATAGAGTGTCGTGGCATCACAGCTCACAGCAACCTCCAATTCCTGGGCTCAAGCGAGTCTCTTGCCTCCGCCTCCCAAGTAGCTGGGACTACAGGCGCCGGCCACAACGCCCAGCCATTTTTTGGTTGCAGCCGTCATTGTTGTTTGGCGGGCCGGGGCTGGATTCAAACCTGCCAGCTCAGGTGTACGTGGCTGGCGCCTTAGCCCATTGAGCCACAGGTGCTGAGCCACAAAAAGCAACTTTTAAAGCATAGTCTAACTTTAAAAGCCATTGTACATCACTATTGATACCTATTCTTGAAGGGCTGAGACTAAACAGATTTCCCATGACACGTATCTCTAGCTTTTGGTTATAACATATGTTTTATTAGCTAAAATGTGTTGTACTACACAGAGTATTAGGACTGTAATTCTTATCCCAGTTCTGGCTCAGAGGAAGACCTGAAAGGAGGTAGGGGGACCAAAGAGAAGCTCCTTTACCCAGAGTCCTACTACTTCCCCTTCCTGGTGCTGCTTGTTTGCTTCTGTTTGGCTCTCTTCTCTCACTTACTCCTGTTCCACCTGTCCCTTTACTTCTTAAGCAAAAACCTTCTTCCTCTCCAGCTCTGATGTTGAAACTCTTGTCTTTTCTATTATTCATATTGAGTATGCACATTTGTTTGGTGGAGTTTTTAAAAGTCTAGTTTAAATACCGTTAATTTCAGCCCTGCAAAGATGCTATCCATGTTGCTGTTTGGACATGGGGCACATTTAGTGTAAACTAAGGGTTCTCTCACTCATAAACGGAGAAGAACCTGCATCTTTCATATTCATAGAGAGTTTTTCTATGCTGTCTAAGACCTGTCACTAAACCCGAACCACATGTGTTGTTGACTATCACCGGCCTCTGCCTGTGATTCTCCTCTGCCTTTGTCTAAGGAAATTCAGCCTCACATTTAAATCTTGCTGGCTTCAGCTGGGTGCCTATAGCTCAGTGGATAGGGCACCAGCCACATGCTCTGGTGCTGGTGTGTTCAAACCCGGCCCAGGCCTGCTAAATTAAAAAAAAAAAAAATAGTGGAGCATTGTGGTAGGCATCTTGTAGTCCCAGCTACTAGGGAGGCTGAGGCAAGAGAATATCTTGAGCCCAAGAGTTTGAGGTTGCTGTGAGCTATGACACAACTGCACTCTACCGAGGGTGACAAAGTGAGACTGTTTCAATTAAAAAAAAAAATTCTTGCTGGCTTCATAGTGGTTTTTTTTGGGGGGGGGGTTGTTTTGCAGTGTTTGGCTGGGGCCAGATTTGAACCCCCCACTTCTGGTACATGGGGCCGGCGCCCTACTCCTTTGAGCCACAGGTGCCGCATGTTTTTTTGTTATTGAGACAGAGTGCCACTTTGTCGCCCCTGTAGAGTGATCTGCTGTCACAGCTCACAGCAACCTCCAACTCTTGGGCTTAAGCAATTCTCTTGCCTCAGTCTCCCGAGTAGTGGGGACTTACAGGCATCTACCACAACGTCTGCTATTTTTTTATTGTAGTTGTTTGGCAGACCCAGGCTGGATTCGAACCTGCCAGCTCCGGTGTATGTGGCTGATGCCCTACCTGCTGAGCTACAGGTGCTGAGCCGTTGGGTTTTTTTGATACAGTCTCACTCTGTAATTCAGGCTCAAGTGCTGAGGCCTCAGCCTAGCTCACAGGCCCACAGCAACCTCCAGCTCCTGACCTCAAGCAATCCTCCTGCCTCAGCCTCCTGAGTAGCTGGGATTACAGGCATCCGCCACACCTGCTACCATGCTTGCCCAGCTAGTTTTTCTGTTTTCATTAGAGATAGGGTTTTGCTATGCTGAGTCTGGTCTCCAAACCCTGATCTCAAGTAGTCTTCCCCACTTGGCCTCCCAGAGTGCTAGGATTACAGGTGTGAGCCACCACCTGGCCTAATAGTTGTTGGCTTTGATGTGGCCCACCTGTTTCATGCAGTTCTGAGCCCTGGATAAACTGTACCAAGATTCTAACGCTCACTCCCCTCTGCCTCTCTAGCCGATGCAGTGGTGCAGTATGATGTGGAGCTGATTGCACTGAACCGAGCAAACTACTGGCAAAAGCTAGTGAAGGGCATTTTGCCTGTGGTAGGCATGGCCATGGTGCCAGCCCTCCTAGGCCTCATTGGGTATCACTTATATAAAAAGGCTAACAGACCTAAAGTCTCCAAAAAGAAGCTCAAGGAAGAAAAACGAAACAAGAGCAAAAAGAAATAATAAATGGTAATTTAAAAAACAAAACTTCTTTGCATTCTTCACCTGATACTTTCTGAGCCTGCATTTGTAAATGAGGTAAAAAGGCATTCTGAGTTGGATCTTGCCTGGCATGGGGCTGGTTGGATTACCTTTTCTCTTGTCCTCCTCTTGTCCTCACTCCAAGGTCCTGGTCTTGAAGCTTTCTATAGGATCTATAGGTCCTTAAGGAATGGGTTTTGGCTCCTTGGTGCCTAACTCCAAGGAGCACTCCTCCATTGAGCAGTAAGCCTCCTGGTAGTTGCCTAGCTATTGTCTCTATTCCCCGGGGCCACAGTATTCCTAGTGTCTTCAAAGCAAACTGCTTATCTAATCACAAAGATAGAAGCAGCTCTAAAACCCCAGCAGTTTTAATAGCAAAGTCCTGAGGTTAAAAAGATTTTTTTCTCCTTGGGTCACAGGGTATGGGAGATCACATGGGCTGCTTCAATGATATTATAAGTGGTTGGATGTTGCTTGTCACCTGGCAGGGCTGTAGGCGTAGGCAAGGGCAGGTTGCTTCGGTGGTTGACAATGAAGAGTGGGTTGAGCTGGCTCAGCACTTCGTCACTCACTGAGATGCCATCCAAGTACTGCTTTAGCATCTCCCGCAGCTTCTGGTTGATTTCCAACAGCTGGACTCGTCTGTGTTGGAGGCTCAATTGCTCCAGTTTCACTTTGTTGTATCTTTTCCAGAAATTCTCCATCCCTTTATAGTCCAGCATTACCTGGGAGTTGAGATAATGGGAGAAGGTGTACAGCAGGACCCATTAGCAAATGCTGCCCAAAGCCCCAACATCCCCTGGCCTTTACCTTTGCAAGCGCCTCAGTAAGCTCTCCTAAGTCATTCTCAATCCCCTCCTGCTCCTTAGGAGTCAGTACAGATGAATAAAAAGGCAGCACTTTTTCTTCCTCTGTTTCAAATTTCCTGCATATTTCAGCAAGTTTAAGAATCTTTTCACCCTATTGGAAGCAGGAAGAGTCTATTAATAAGAGGAGTGGAGGGGAGAAATAGAGTTGATTCCTCTGACTGAACCCAAGAAAACTACTCATCCACATGAGAGACAAGAGTAATAAGTACATCTAACACAAGAGTGTTTGCTGTGTAACAGGCACTGTGGCAAGGATTTTAGATTATATATATATATTTTAAATTAAGACAGTCTCATTTTGTTACCCTCTGTAGAGTGCTGTAACATCATAGCTCCATAGCAACTTCAAACTCTTGGGCTCAAGTGATTCTCTTGCCTCAGCCTCCCTAGTAGCTGGGTCTACAGGTACTTGCTACATTGCCCAGCTATTTTTTAATAGTTTGTTTAGCAGGCCCGGGCAGGGTTTGAACCCACCAGCCCTGGAGCATGTGACTGGTGTCCTAACCATCGAGCTAGAATCTTATATCTTAATTCATTTCACTTAAAATATAAGAAAGAGAAGAAATGTGGAATAAGAAAAAAGTATTTTAAGGGTCCACTCAGGTAGGAAGCAGGAAGAAGCCCTCTTCTACCTCTCCCAAGTCCCTTGCAGGAAGCCAAGTTCCTTGGCTTTGTTCTGACTGCCTTCCCTCCTATGTTACCTTATCAACAATTTTCCTCAGGGCCTTGAGAGTGGCATTGCTTTCCAGGGTAAGTTTGACTAAGTTCTCCTGGGATATGGCCCGGGTCTGAGTCCTCTGGGCCTTAAATTTTCGCAATTGTAGAAGGATCAATTCCTTGTCGTTACGGATATACTCATTCTGATCTTCACTCTCACGGCTGTGTATAATGATCTTGCCTTTTAAAATAACTATGGCATCCTGGAGGAACAAAGTAGAGGAAATACTTGACCAGCTGAGGGTCTTGAGTGAGACAGGTAAAAGGAACTATAATCAGAGCATATCATCTTTTCCCAGTCAGGCCCAGTGGAAATTGGAGGAAGACAAACAGGGTAAAGGAGCAGTGAAAGCAGTATTTCCTGATGGCTACACTAACCTGTAGTCTCTGTATTTTTTTCATCTGTGCTTCTATCTCTTTGGAGCTCTTCTCATCTTTCACTTTCAGGGTCTCAAAGGCCATCTTTCGATCCTCCGTGGCCTCAGTGTAATTCTTGAGTGCATCCTGAAACTTTTTCCATAGTTCTTCCACTGTGTTCTCCAATTGTATTCTTAGAAAGTGCTTCTCTTCTAAATTCTAGGAAGCGGCCCCAAAATAGTTAATGCTTGGAATTACCCTGTTAGTGCCCTTTCACTTCCATCAGCAACCTCACCCTTGTGAACTGTTTATAGCATAGGTTAGTGGAGAGGTCGCCAATGAAAATGCTTACAAAGACCACTCAGATGATATAAATAAGTGCTGTGGGCTGGGTGGGGCCTGTGGCAAACTGGAGAGGAAATGCTCCATCTGGGAGGGGAGGGGCAGCCATTCAGCTCCACATGAGTGTTGCACATCTTTAAATTTTTCAAGAGAAGCTGAAAATTTGGATTTTTATGTGACATCTCTCCAATTTTTAAATGAAGGATACTTATTCAAAATTTTTATAAAAAAACACTCAGCGTTGAGTGGCACCTGTGGCTCGAAGGAGTAGGGCACCACCAGCCCCATCTACCAGAAGTGGTGGGTTCAAACCTAGCCTGGGAAAAAAAAAAAAAAAAGCACTTCAGGGTAAAATAAACACAACTTCACACCCAAACCTAGATCTGTGGGCTGGCTAAGTATGCAACTTGCAGGATGGTGGAAAGCTCTTTGAGCCAAAACTAGATTCTCCTGGCTCTGCCACAACCATCAGCATGACTTTGGCAGGTCATTTTATGTCTTTGGGCCTTAGTTTTTCGTCTGCAAATCAGGGTGAAGCCAGATGATGTTCTTGGCACCTTTTTAGCTCTAAAATGCATTCCCTTAACATAGTCTAAAGAGGACTTTAGACTAGTCCTCTCTCCCAACCAATTTTCATAAAATTACAAAAAGCAATAGGGATACCTACAGTGGGAATAGACTTTTTTACTGATTGTGTTGGTTTAAGGGGTCACTTATAGCTCTAGTTGCTTTGAGCATTCTTCTCACTTCTCTTCTAGTTCTTGCCCATCTGCTCTCCCTCTGTACCTTATTTTTGAGATCATCCCACATGCTCTGGAACTCCAGCTTGCTTTCATACTCAGAATCTATATAGTTCTGCTCCATAGCCATGAAGACATCTTGTAGGTAGTGAATCTCTTTGTCATGCTGGTCAATAATTGTCTTCCTGCAGGAGATAAGACCCTCCTCTGAGGGATAAAGCATATGGACCAAGAATAGCCGCTCAAAGTAGTATATAGTAAAACTATATGAATGGTACCAACTCAGGTACTGAAGGAGAAAAGAGAGAGAGGGGGCTCTGTTCCTTTTAGGGCCAAAAAGAATGAATGAGATTATTTTATTTTGATTTTTGAATAGGTAATATGTTCACATACAAAAATC
The DNA here is from genome assembly GCA_963573935.1 of Arctocebus calabarensis. NCBI lineage: Eukaryota > Metazoa > Chordata > Mammalia > Primates > Lorisidae > Arctocebus > Arctocebus calabarensis. The sequence continues at coordinate 16,147 of CAUYON010095456.1, forward strand.
AAAAAGCAGGCTCGGCGCCTGTGGCTCAACGGGCTAAGCCACCAGCCACATACACCTGAGCTGGCAGGTTCGAATCCAGCCTGGGCCTGCCAAACAACAATGGTGGCTGCAATCAAAAAAAAAAAAAACAATCAAAAAGCACAAAAGGTTACAGTGAGAAGTCTCCCTCACATCCCTGTTTCCTGCCAGAAAGGTAGAATTTTGATAGTTGGAAGAGGGTGGTAAGGGACATGGATAGGGACCTGACCTGGGGAAAGGGAAGCAAGCTTAAACCTGAGTTTGTTTAAAAGGAACTCAAGATCTTCTCTGCTGGGGATCATGTCATAATCAAGGTGGAGTGTGCCAACGTACTCGCCACTTGCTTATTGGCAGCAGACTGACACAGACTGTGGGCACCCCCCTGCATTTAATTCCCCATCTCTTAGGCCTCCATACCTTTCTGTTTCAAACTCCTTGGTTAGGGCCTCCAGCTCCATGTTGTAATTTTCCTCCAAGAGGTTAAGCCGACGCCTCTGCAGGGCCAAAAGCTGGTCAACATTGTGTAAGTGGCTGCGCAGGGCATGGGCATACTGTTCTTCAGCTTCTGACAGGTCTTTAGCTAAAGACTGGGAAGTAAAGAGAGAGTTGCCATTCTAGCTGAATGGCATCTATATGAGAAAATAAAAATATATTCAACTGGCCTGCTGGATAGCATGATGGCATTTTTTCCTTAGCTCCTAAGGCCAATTCTTTGACTTTAGGAGTACTAGCTCTTTTTTATTTATTTATTTATTTATTTTGCAGTCGAAGTGGTTTTTATTACACCTGGGCTGCAGGTGGGGTGAGATTCATGACTAGGGAGAAATCCACCCACTCTTTATTTTATTTATTTTTGAGACAGACTCTCACTGTGTTGTCCTCGATGCCATGGCATCACAGCTCACAGCAACCTCAAACTCTTGGACTTAAGCGATTCTCTTGCCTCAGTCCCCCAAGTAGCTGGGACTACAGGAGCCTGCCACAACTCCGGGCTATTTTTTTGTTGTAGTTATAACAGTTGTTTGGCAGGCCTAGGCTGGGTTCGAAACTTCCAGCTCTGGTGTATGTGGCTGATGCCCTAGCCACTGAGCTGCAGTCACCAAGCCCCTACTATTTATTTATTTATTTGAGACAGAGCCTCAAGCTGTCGCCCTGGGTGACACAGTGCAGTGGCATCACAGCTGACAGCAACCTCCAACTCCTGGGCTCAAGCGATTCTCCTGCCTCCACCTCCCCAGTAGCTGGGACTACAAGCGCCTGCCACAGCTATTTTTTGGTTGCAGCTGTCTTTGTTGTTTGGTAGGCCTGGGCTGGATTTGAACCTGCTCAAGTGTATGTGTACATGTAGTGTAGTGTATGTGAACCCGCTCAAGTGTATGTGTACATACAGCTCAGGTGTATGTGGCTGGCGCCTTAGCCACTTGAGCCACAGACACCGCGCCTATTTTCCTTTCTAATTTATTATTATTATTATTATTATTATTTTGCTGCCCATTAGAACATTTATTTCTCGAAGAGAAAATAAGCTTCAGGCAGTCATTTTATAATATGTAAAATTAACTTTTGTATTCTTTACAAGCATAGATTTTTCTCTGTTTATTACCTTCTTTATTTTTTGAGACAGAGTCTCTGTCTCCTGGACTAGAGTGTCATGGCCTCAGCTAGCTCATCACAACTTCAAATTTGGGCTCAAGCTATCATTCTGCCTCAGCCTCCTGAGTAGCTGAAACTACAGGCACCCACCACTATGCCTGGCCTAAAATTTTTCTATCTTTAGTAGAGACAGAGTCTCACTTTGCTCAGACTGGTCTTAAACACCTGATTAAGGGATCCTCTCTCTTTTGGGGCCAGAGTGCTAGGACTACAAGCCCGAGCCACTGGGTTGGCCCATTCCCCTTTTGTTGCAGCCCATATAGCCTATGGCTAGGAGGAGTGAGAGTTATAAGAAATACCTGTATAGCTCAATAATGGAACACCTTGGTGGAAAGGGCATGGAGAGGGATTTGGCTCTCCTAACAAGCATGAGAGCTCACGAAATGAGAGCAATGGTGAATTGGCAGTCTCCTCATCTGTGGTGTTGAGAGGCACGAGATTAACCTTATGTTAGGCTGGAGGACAAGGCAGCCGAGAGTACGTGCATTCTATCACGGACTTGCTTACTCTGACTCTGTCTTCTCTCCTCTCCTGCCTGCAGAACGCCAGCACGGCGTCTCTCTGCTGAAGATTACCAAGCTCTGCCAAAGATTAAGATCTATCTTTCTTTTTTTTTTTGAGACAGAGCCTCTAGCTGTCACCCTGGGTAGAGTGCCTTGGCATTACAGCTCACAGCAACCTCCAATTCCTGGGCTCAAGTGAGTCTCCTGCCTCTGCCTCCCAAGTAGCTGGGACTACAGGCGCCCGCCACAACGCCCAGCCATTTTTTGGTTGCAGCTGTCTTTGTTGTTTGGCAGGCCCAGGCTGGATTCGAACCTGCCAGCTCAGGTGTACATGGCTGGCGCCTTGGCCCATTGAGCCACAGGCGCCGAGCCAAGATCTATCTTTCTAAGAAGACTGCTTTACTCTCTCTAAGACTCTCTCTCTCCCCCCTGCTAAAGTGGATAGCCCTCAGGCACCTAAGAGAAACTGTACCTGAGCAAGGTAACTTAGTGGTCTGCGTCCAGAAACTAGTTAAGCTGGGCTCGAGACCTGGCCAGTCCTGGGCCCTGGCTAGAAGTGTCAGAAGTGACATGTGACACCTTTTACTCTTTTTGTAAGCTCACAGCAACCTCAAACTCTTGGACACAAGCGATCCTCTTGCCTCAGCCTCCCCAGTAGCTGGGACTACAGGTGTCGGCCAGAGTGCCTTGCTATTTTTAGAGATGGGGTCTTGAACCTGTGAGCTCAGGCAATCCACCTGCCTTGGCCTCCCTTCACTACTTTTTTTTTTTTTTTTTTTGCGGTTTTTGGTCGGGGCTGGGTTTGAACTCGCCACCTCCGGCATATGGGGCAGTGCCCTACTCCTTTGAGCCACAGGCGCCGCCCCCCCTTCACTCTTGAATGTAAAGCAAGAATGACATCAAGGATCCTGGAAAGTCTTTACAATTGTGGAGCTACTAATAAAATAGACCAGAGATTCTTGGAGAAATAGCTGATTTGAGGTGTGAAGCAAAAAATAAGATGAACCTGGGCGGCTCCTGTGGCTCAGCGAGTAGGGCGCCGGCCCCATATACCGAAGGTGGCGGGTTCAAGCCCGGCCTCGGCCGAACTGCAAAAAACAAAAAAATAGCCGGGCGCTGTGGCGGGCGCCTGTAGTCCCAGCTACTCGG
>CAUYON010095459.1:0-25139 GCA_963573935.1 Arctocebus calabarensis
CCAGGAATTGGAGGTTGCTGTGAGCTGTGATGCCACAGTACTCTATCTAGGGTGACAGCTTGAGGCTCTGTCTCAAAAACAAAACAAACAAAAAAAACATTTTTGGGTATGGAATTTTTCTAATAGCTGAAGATGGATAAAAGTCCTTTCAGTTTTCCAGGTGGGAAGGAGAAGAAAGGGAATGGGGTCACAGAGACAAGGAGGGAGAGACATTTCTCTGAGTCTATCTTTTTGTGTAGCTTTGACTCTTAGAATATAGAGTCATTCATGACATATCCTTCACAAATAAAAAAAAAAAAAAGAAAGAAAACCTATTAAAACCAACAAGTATATGGTGGAAGGAAAGGAATAAAAAATGGAACAATAACAAACATAACTATGCCACAAGTGAATATTGTTAACCATACTGAAGAAGTAGGGAAGAAAAGACTAACCTTTCAATAAATCTAATATTTCAAAATAAAAAGTCTGAAGAAAAATGTTATAAAGGTATATGAAAATGCAGAAAGATACCAATTTTGTTTAACAAGCATATTTATATACGCACAGGAAAAAAGCTCAATTTCTGAGTTATATTTCATTTTTTATATAATCTACAATTAAACACATGAACTTTATAATCCATGAAAAGTGGTAAATGTCATTTTTTAATAACAAAACAAAAGAAAAGGCAAAAGCGATCTATATTGTTACAAGTTAGAACTGGGGATGGTGGCGCATGCCTGTAATCCCAGCTAAGGCAGAAGGATCACTTGAGTCCAGGAATTCAGGATCAGCCTCGACAAAACAGTGAGACTCTATCTCTACAAAACACACAATCAGCCCGGTGTGGTGGGTACCTCTATAGTCCTAGGTACACAGGAGGCTGCAGTGAGCTATGATCCCGCCACTGCACTCTATGCCTAGGTGATAGACCAAGACCCCATCTCTAAATTTAAAGTCCGGGAATATTGGTTGCTGTAGGTTTTTAAAAAAAATTTTAAATATTAAATTTTAAAAATATTTTTAAATATTAATATTTAATTTTTAAAATATTAAAATTTAAAGTTAAAACAGGGTTACTTTGTGTTTGTAGTGAGTGCAAGGGCAAGAAAGGGGGGGTAGTCCTGGGGTACTGGCAATGTATCCAGGTGATCGGCAAACAAGTGTATTCGCTTTGAGAATTCATGGATCTGGGGTGGCGCCTGTGGCTCAAGGAGTAGGGCGCTAGCCCCATATACCAGAGGTGGCGGGTTCAAACCCGGCCCTGGCCAAGAACTGCAACAAAAAGAAAGAAAGACTGTCTCCAAAAAAAAAAAAAATAGATTCTTTAAAAAATAAAAGAAAAGAAAGAAAACTCGCCAATCTGCATACACCTATGATTTGTTTAATGTTACATTATAAAAATTCAATAGAGTAACTTGACTGTAAGGATTGTGGGTATCTTGACTACAATGAATTAAAATAGATCAAATGCTTGGTTCTTAGTTCTCATAGAGTATATAGCCCAATGTGAGAACTCGATGATGGAGAAATTTCATCACTAAATATATAAGCACAGGCTTAAATAAGTACTATGAAGGAAAAGAAAAACAGCGCCATGTGAGAAACTCAAAAAAGCTGGCAGGAAGCACAAGTGCTAGGAACTAAAAAGAGTAAAGTGCTTGAGAAGGGGAGTGAGCAAGAGACAGGGCTGGAGTTGGCGGCTGGGCTGCCAGTCCACTGCACGCAAGATTTTCATCTTTTGCTCTGAAGGCAACTCAGAAGCCTAGGAAGGTTAGGATGAGGAGTAGTTTTGATTTTGAAAAGATGATTTCAGACTGTAAGGGGAACAGGAGGCATGCTCCTAGAGAGGAACTTTTCAAAAGTTCCTTTACCTGGCGCTACCAGAAAAGATTCCCTGCAATTGTATTTCAAAAAGCTGAATTGTTTTTATTTTTGTTCAAGGGATGTTTCTCTCCCAAGAGGGCTCTTCCAGGAATGCAGAGGGAGGATTAGCGTGCGTGTGAGTCAGGGGAGGAGGAATGTCAATGGTAGAAAAGCAGATGACATGTGTGAAGATCTGAGTTCTCAGCAGGTAAAACCTGAACAGCACTTGCTAAGGAACCATTCACCACTTTAGGTGGATAGCCAAACTGAATCAGGTACACTGGATTTGGAACAGTCTTTAATCTCTACTGCCTAATCCATCTGTATCTCTTACTTAAAGCCATGAAATAATTTTTTCATAATTTTTTCCAAAGCTGTGGTAGTGCATGCCTGTAGTCCCAGCTACTCGGGAGCTTGAGGCAAGAGGGGAACCTGAACCCAGGAGTGTGACGCTGCTGTGAGCTATGATGATGCCACTGTACTCTAGCCTGGGAGACAGAGCAAGACCCTAATCTCAAAAAAATAAAAATAAAAATAAAAAAAGTATCTCAGGAATCTAAGGAACTTCTTTATTACCTACAGGCTCACCTTTGTACAGTAATAAAAAAATAGATGAACGTAGGGAGGCCTGTCCATGTGTGTGCACACATAACTACAATCCCCACGAGTCTCCTCTCTGATAGTAAAATGTGCTGAGTCCAGAACAACCCTGGGATGGTTACTGTTGCATTCATATCTGCAGGGTTTTTTTTAATAGATGAGAAAACAGCTATTAAGTGTCTGACCCAACATTTAGATTCCAATGCCTAAGCTCACAAAGTGACAAAAACTTAGGGTCACTCAATGATAATCTTTTCAGTCCTTAGTATACTTGATCTCTCTTTGTGCAGGATCTGGCCTCCTGGTAGGTGGATGGTGTTTATATAGTGTACACTTCAAAGTAATTCATAAATGAACATTTGCTTAATGTACTTTTATACACATGGCAATATATTTCACAATAAAAATACATAAACAATTACACCAACTAGTAAGATTTAAATCAGGGTAATTTACATGAAAAACTGGAAGAGCTGGTTTGCCTTCCTCCGGGACAGCCCTCAGCTGGAGCTGAGCAAGAGCTGCTTCTTTTCAAAGCCAGCTGCCACACAGCCTCGCTCTGGCTTTCATGAGTCATGCTGTCTGCTCTGGTCTGATACTCACCTGACACCATTCCTTGCTCTTCTCCCTGACGCTCATTTAGAGCACACGTATGAGTTATAAAATGTGTAAGTACATGTGTGATTAGCAAGTAACTTCAACCTCGGATCCCTCACCTGTACAACAGAGATGAGAATAGTACCTGACAGAAGCAGTCCACTGCAGTTTAAAGGGGACAACGCATATAAACACAAGGCCGCTCTCAGGATGAGGGGCTGCTGTTTACCCTGAACACATTTCTCAAATCTACAACCAAAATGTGAATCTATTTGCCATCGTCCCTGTCTTCTAATTCTATAGGTGATACAGCATCGAAATACATACAGGTTAGAATATCTTGAAATTGTCACTGTTCAAAACAAGAAAAATCAGTAAAAAGTTTTCAAAAGTTCCTTTACCTAGCGCTACCAGAAAAGATTCCCTGCAATTGTATTTCAAAAAGCTGAATTGTTTTTATTTTTGTTCAAGGGATGTTTCTCTCCCGACTGTGGGTTCTAGTGATGTGATCAGTCAGGTCAGTGACCATCTCCTGGTCTTCAGTATGGTATACTGAAGATCATAATCATAAAAGGTCTTCAAGATTAAGACGGACTTGCAGCTTAGCATCTTCCACACAGTTGTCATAACTCCAATGACTGGTCAATAACATTTATCTAATTTTTGTCCTTCAGGCAGACAGATGTATACATTATTTCTCTCCAAAAAGCCACACAAGTTTAATTGAAACTATTTTTTCCCAAAGCTAATATGGCAGCAAGCCCTCACACAAAAGAATACTATGAAGTATATGAATACAATGAAAACTAATGAACTGCAGTTACCCAAACACAGATCATCTTAGCAAACATAGCGCTGAGCAAAAGCAGCCACATACAACAGAATCCACACTGGAATAGTCTGTCTGTGCAAAGCTCAGAGATCAGCACAACTACAGTGTTGACAGAATGCATGATTAGGTAGTGAAAGCTAAAGAAAAACTAGAAAACAGCTATCACAGAAGACAAAGTAGATGTGATCTTCTGGGAAGTCATAGGGCTTCCAGTACTAATAATCACGTGTGCCGTTCTCTTGTGGCTGTCTTCCACACCATTAAAATGCTGCATCAGGACAACATTGTGTTCCCTGTTCCATCCCCAGCAACTTCAACAGTGCCAGGTATGATACCAGGTACAATAAATATGGGTTGAATATAATATGGTTTTAAGAATTCAAATTGTTACACATTTCACATCTTGTTAGACCCTAAATGCAACAGTAACGTTACCACAGTGTCCACGCTCCATTTTAGCAGATTGGAGTTGTTTGTAGTAAGTAAATTCCAATTACTTTATAATTTTTAATCTTTCTCTCCTATTGAGATATTCTTTATACCAATCCCCTGCAGAAAACACTCACATAGACATATCCAGATTCAATTCAAACAAATATTAAAAACAATTAACAAGGGAAAACGCAGAAACTCTTGTGAAAAACAAGCCCAGGCTCTAGATACACCTCTGCCACCTCTCCCAACCAAGAAAGCACACAAGAATGCTGCTGGATTACAGGGTGACCATTAATTCACTCATATTTATTTTTTTCAGAATAAACAATGCAAATCTTTCAGTTATTAAAAGAGTTACACATTTAATGATCGTTACAGTATGCAGCAGTTAAAAACTATAAGCTTTGGGAGGACGCCAATGCAAACAAAATTTACTCAATTAAATTTTTTACACTAACTAAAAAAAATTAGTCATTACCAGTATCCTAAATTTTAAAATCATATGCTGAATTAAGTGTGCCAATCCTAAATCAAATTTTATTTGTGATATTCAATTATTAGAAACTGTTGTACCACCCCCAAAGATAATAGTGACAATTCTAAAAGAATGATAAATTCTAACCAAGAAGAAAAATGAACTTTTGATCTTTGGAAATGTACATTAATTATACCAGGTATAGGCTAATCTTATGTTCCTGACTAGTATCCACAGAAAGTAATATTAGCTCCTGTTTTCACCTCCTTTTCTGGGCATGATACACGAGAATGACTGAGATCATTCATTAGTGAACCCACTTTCCAGTATTCTGCCTGCACAGAGCATAGCTGGGTATACAAACGAAACATTCCTGTAACATAAACTAATAAAAGCCTTATCTATTGATCAAGATATCTATCCCAAAGTAAGGGGCACCAAAGATTCAGCATCAAACATTACACATGTAATAGTCAGGGCTTTGTTATTACATTTCAATGATGTGTTTAATGGTACAATGTGGCAACATTAGTGTTCCCATGATCTGAAGCAGTGCTCTGTGGTATAGCTAATCATTCAACATCAGTTTATTTTTACCTATTTTTAGGACATAAAATGTAACTCTCTACCTATGTACTCGCCGCATACTCCCCATTATTAAGAATTTATCTGTTCAAGAAGAATGGAAATAAAGCACCCAGCTAACCCATAAAGGAGCAATCTGATGCCAATCTTCTCTGCAATAAATAAATAAAGAAGCACGCTAGGTCAGAGATAGCAAAAGGTCTATTTTTATTGCCAGCTAATACAGGAAATACTGTAATATGCCAACTTTACAGGATTAACTTTAAAATCTGTAAACTATCCTAATGTCTCTTTCTGCAAGATTAAACATTTTTAAACTAAAAAGGTTTTTCAAGATTGGTTTTCAAAATTCAGACGTTCAAAGAACGTTCCACCCAAGTATTTCAGGAATATCATTTCAGACACAAGCCATCCTTTCACTTTATTCAACATATGATCAGAACTTTGCTAATAAACAATAACTTTGTTTGCTTCATTGGTCTGTCATCAGCTACTACAGCGCTCAACTATAACGTTGAGTTTGAGGCCTACACTGAGTGGGGAGAGGAGAGTCGGGGTGGCAGTGCAAGAGAATGTGCAGTTAACTGAACTATAATCATATCAGGGCTAAGTCAAGAAATAGGGTTACATTTCAAAAATTTTCACCTAAACTATTAAAGACATTTTCCTTAGCAGTTTTATTCTTAGAACTGTACTGAGTTTATGTTTGGTCTCTAAATAGAAAAAAGATTAAAGAGCAAGTAAAAGTCAGAGTTAGACACTGTTTCCACAATGGGGGGATGGAGTGGAAGTACTGTGATCATTTTCCTTGAAACTGAGCAGGAAGGAGGACTGCGCCACAGCACAACCTTCCAGAACCCCCACTGGTTTCAGTCCATCATCTGTTGGTGTGGATGGCTCAGGACTCCCACATACCACCACCAATGGGCAGCCCCAGTCTTCCTCTCATATGAAATAAAACTTTATAAATTCCTAACATGAAAACACCAGTGTTAAAGAAATAAAAGAAAAGAGGGTCTTTCCCATACAGCAATGTAATTTGGGCCAAGATATAACCTGAGAGAAAAAGCACTGTGTAATCTGAAAAGTAACTGTCTTAAAAAGCTGTCCTAAAACAAACGAGTTGTAAAATATAGTTAGAATTTTCAGTCAACTCCATAAATTATAGCTTTAGCCATAAGCATGTAAAATGCCAAACACACCAACATGAAAAATTACTACACAAGATCATTAAAAGTTGGCAGACAAAATTAAGTGACTTCTCACGAAGCACAGTGAAATTTTCTACTTTTAAAGCAGTATGATGCAAAAAACCCCACTGATTAGTAGCCACCAAAATTAAAACTGCCTCGTAACAGTCACTCAGAAAATAATTCCTATCTGTAATGACTGATTAAGTAATCAATTGTATTCATTAACTTGGCTACTTTCTGCAGTTTTTGACTCTCAAAAAATATTCAGCTATTAAGAAAAGCTCGGCTCAGCGCCTGTGGCTCAACGGGCTAAGGCGCCAGCCATGTATGCCTGAGCTGGCGAGTTCGAATCCAGCCAGGGCCTGCCAAATAACAATGATGGCCGCAACCAAAAAAATGCCCAGGTGTTGTGGCGGATGCCAGTAGTCCCAGCCTCTTGGGAGGCGGAGGCAGGAGACTCGCTTGCCCAGGAATTGGAGGTTGCTGTGAGCTGTGATGCTACTGCACTCTACCCAGGATGACAGCTTGAGGCTCTGTCTCAAAAAAATAAAAAAACAAAAATAAATAAAAATAATTAAAAAAAAGAAAAAAAGAAAAAAAAGCTCACTGTGCCTCACTTGATATAATAAATCTATCTCTGAGAATGGTAAACACAGCGTAATCATTTTCATACTAACTTATAATTACAGAGATAGCTACAGGAAAATAAAATACTATTCCTGAGACTTAACAAAAACATTTATGTATGCAACAAAATATAATAAATGTATATAACACCACAACCTGAAGCTGAATTTTACTGCTTCCTTTAACGGGAAACAGCTTGAAAATTCAGAAGTCACTGCAACTTCCTTCAGCCACTTTTCTGTGATTCAACCAATGAAAATGTTCATCATCATTTTCTTACATAACTAAACAATTCTTTGGTGAGACAGAGAACCACTCTCCAAATTTGTTTTCAATTTTTGATAACTGTATATCAGGCACACTAAAAAACAAAATTTTGATGGCAAATTCAGATGCATATCATACATATAAAAACCTGTTTCCCCCTTTATTACTTCTTTGTTACCATGACAGAGAAGTCTTTTCCAACCAAAGTGTGTGTGTATTTATATATATAATTTTTAAAGCATCTTACATTTTTATGATTTATATCTAGATTTTTATGATTTACTTTACTTGCTCTATTCGCTCTTTTTCAAGCATTTAGAATTCATTTGAATTTACAGGTGGCGGGGCCTACAAGGCATAAAACACACATAAAAGAATAACCAATAGTCCTAAAACAATTTACTGAATAACCCATTCTTTCCCCAATAATCTACATAGTTTTTATCATATATTCATTCTTTTCTCTCTTGCTAGCTAAGTGAACTTAGGCAAGTTACTTTATCTGTGTTTCAATTTCTTTATCCATAAAGTGGAGATAATAGTAGCGCTCACTTCATTGTTACCGTGAGAAGTAAATTAATTAAGCTCTTACAGCAATACCTGACCTGCATTAAATACTGATGATCATAATTACTATAAACTCATACACGGAGTTCAAAATACTTTTTATATACCAAAGGCTAATATTTTGGGGGGAGATTTCCCGAGTTCTTCTAGGTCTCAGTGAATAAAATCTTGGAAAAATGTTAACATTTTAAAAAAGCTCACAAATGCACGGTTGTTTCTGGACTCTGTGGTGCCACTGTCTACCACTGAACTGATGATACACTGCTTAAATTACTGTCATTTTATAACAGATCAGGCTGATTTTTTCCAATATTTTCTTATCAATATGGCCAGTTTTCTACCATACCACCTTGGAATTCTGTTATATTTGGAATTCTACTGTATGTCAACTTGGGGAAAATCCGTCAATTTACAATAGTGACTCTTCCTATCCAGAAAGAATATTGTTTCACCTTATTTATTTAGATTTTATATTGTCCAGTCAGATTTAAGTAGCTCACAAACATCTGTTATGTTTATTCCTAGATAGTCTTTTTGAATAAAGATCTAGTGGTGTACCTCAAAATTTAAACTGCACATACCCTCTAAGGCAGCAACTCCATTTTTAACAATGTGACATAAAGGAGTAAAAGGCTACTATTCCAACAGCAAAATCTGGGAAACAATTAAAAGTGTATCGATGACCTGAAATGTAGCATCTTCATGGGATGGAAAACTATTCAACCATTATAAAGAATACAGAATCAAAAGAACTGGCTGAGACAAGTCCTACAAATTACTATGCTAAAAACAAAAAGCAAGCTGCAAAAAAACATTTTTTTTTTAACTGAGAGGAGTGGGGGAAACAAAACCATCAAATGTATTGAGGACAGCCTGGCTCTTAGCAAGCATTTCAATCACCTTAAATGACTTAGAGGAAACGGGTCATTGAGTATTATTTACAGCCTATCTCCCCATGTAAGATTGCCCTATAATATAGTATTTTAAAAACTAAGCTTTCAGCTTGTATTTTGCTAGTAAATATTTAAGAATGAAAATGTCCCTACAAGGTAATAATTAACTAGTAATGGTTTTCAAGATGCCATAATATCTCAATATTATAACTCAGGAAAAGCACTACCTCCATCTGAATCTTACTATCACAATCTATTGAAAACTTCTTTCCCTCCACACTTGAAATAATCTTTTAAAAGTGTGTTGTTTTGCACATCAAGAACCAGAGATCACACTTCAGGACCAGAACAAAGTGACATTCTGTGTAATATGGAAACAAAACCTTTTCTCCAAGGAAAGGAAGCCACAGAAAAGGAAAATAATGCAACTTATTTTAAAATCAAAGCAAAAATTTGCCTTTTATTCTAAATCTTTGAGTTAATTTTTACTGTTAGATTGTTCATCAATGTAAGATCTAAAGGATGCAAATTAAGTTGTTCTTAAAGAATAATATATTCCTTGAAAGAATCTATTCACTATTAACTGTAACCGCTAACTTCTGCCAGCCAGCAAACGAGGTCCTGAATTCAGCAACTTCAGAAGCATACCATACCTGCTCCCAAATGCTATGAATTAAGCATTTCAAACCAAAATAAACATATTAGACCACTACCTGCTGTATCTCCATACTGTATGAAGTAACGTTTGTTTTTTTTCCCCCAAAGGAGAAATTTTCACTCTTCACATTTCTGTATTCCTGTAACTGTTTGAAAGAGCAGATACTGCTGTAGGATGAAAAATACGACAAGGGGAGGGTCTTAATTTTTAAGAATTTCAGCTTTTTAATGTTACATACAAATTGGTTTCAAAGCGCTAAGAGAACTTCATAGACTCAGAGGACGTGGGGAAACTGACGGAAACAGTGTTACTCGGCAGCGCCCACGAGGCTCTGCTAACTGGCATGTTCCCGTGCAGGGCTATTTTGCGTTCCCTCTCAAAGTTTAACTCACTGCACTAGTAAGAGTGTTACGAGGCTGGTTTCTTTTCAAAGTTGCCCGAGAGACACGACCCCGCCCTCGTCCGCTCCCGGCGGGTCTCCGGGACCGAGCGCGGCCCGCGCCCCCCGCAGGCGGCCCCCACGCCCGGCGCCGAGTTTCGGGGCCAGACCTGTTGCGCGTCCCCGCCCGCGCTGCACCTGCCCGGGACGGGCTCCGCGCCCCGCAGCCCCCGCCAGCCCGGCGGGGCAGGGCGGGGCGCGGGCCCGACGCCGGGCCGCAGCGACGGCGCCCCCGGCCCCCGGCGCCGCTCACCTTGGCGGCCGCGGCCCTGGCAGACATCTTGTCTCCTCGCGAGGCTCCTCGGACCCGAAACTCGGCGCCGCCGGCCCGCCCGCTCCTCACGCCACAGCCCAAATAAACATCTCCCGGGAGCGAGCGGGGCGGGGGCGGCCGGAAAGGCCCGGCCCACGGGGAGGGGACTCAAGTCGGACAAAAGTCCGGGACGCGCCCGTCCCGCCCGGGTCTTCTCCGCGGGGCGCGCCCGGCCGGCGCCTCCCTGCGAGCGCGGCCGCCCGCTCGGCCTCCCGCAGCTCTGGCAGCCCGGCCACCTCGGCCCCGCCCGCCTGCTCGCCCCTCGGCAGCCCTGGGGGCCTCCGGCCGTCCACACGGTCCTCCCGACCTCTCCGGCTTCCGCGCGAATTTCCCCGGACCCGAACTCCCCGGGCCGGGAAGCGGCGTCAGCGGGCTCGGCGGCCACCGGCAACTCCGAGCGGCCACGCAAACCTGCCAGCCGGGCCCACTGAGCATGCCCGGCCGGCGGGGGCGGGGCCAGGAGGGGCGGGGCGGGGCCGGGGGCGGGGCCAGCGGCCGGGGTCTGGCCCCGAGCGCGGAAGGAAAGGCCGGGCTACCCAAACCTTTCCCAGGGTGGTTTCCGCTGCGGGCAAATCTTCCTGTTTGTTTTTATCAAAGTCCGGCTGATTTCGCCCCTAAGAAGAAAGCCCCCGTGTGCCAAAGATCTGTGGTCGTCCTACAGAGACTTGTCCACTTGCTCTTCAACAAGCCACGCCGGACCAGCCCCACGCGAGAGTGAGGCCAGGGAGGCGGCCTGCAGACTCCTGACAGTTGTTTCCCTAACCGGCCAAACAGCTGCGAACCCCGCTGTCACCATGTGTCTGGGCGTTGTCGCCTCCGCTAACTGAGGGCAGAAGACATTTTCTGTAGAGCCCATCACGACTTCCATCTCTGAGGGGCTCCGACAGAGTCAGAATCCCGGCAGAGTTCATGACAAACCAACTGCCGTAACTAAACTGGTAACCGAGAGGCGAGAGAGCGGCTTGAGAAGCACCGAGGAACGTGACCTCGCGGCCCAGGCCTCATTAGGCCCCAGCATATCTCCAGAGTCTCCTTCTTCTGCCCATCAAGATTGCTAAAATTAGCCAGGCAAAGTGACTCGTGCTTGTAATCTTGGGAGGCCCAGGCAGGAGGATCATTTGAGGCCTGCAGTTCAAGACCAACGTGAGCAAGGGCGAGAACCTGGCTCTACCAAAGAAGAAAAATGAGCCGGGTGTGGTAACAGTGCCTGCAGTCTCAGCTTGTTGGGAGGTTGAGTGAGGATTACTTGAGCCCAGGAGCCTGAGATTGCAGTGAGCTATGATGAGGACACTGCACTCTTGCCCAGGCGAAGAGCAAGGCACTAAGAAAGAAAAAAGATGCTGAAATTCTTGGTGAGTGAATAGGCTGCTTTGCATTACTGAACCCTGTCCCAACAGAAAAGGGCATAAGGACGTTCGGCCCATGGACCAGTTTAATCATCCCTTGCACAAACTTCCTGCACCGCTGAAGGCCTTGCTAAACACCGTGGAATTTGGTAAGACACCATTGCCAGCCTCATTAATCCACACCTGTAAAATGTAAAGCTCTTCACAAAAAGTACCTTGAAATGATAATATTCTTAAAGTAGCATAGTGTCCCAAAGGCAAACCAGAAATGGACAAAAGCATAAACATCATGGTTATTCTTAGTTCACTGCAGCCTCCAACTCACAGGCTCAAGAGACTCTCCTGCTTCAGCTCTGCAAGAGACTGGGTCTCACCACATTGCCCAGGCTGTTCTTGAACCTATGGCCTCAAGTGATACTCCCATCTTGGCCTTCCAAACTACTGGGATTACATGAGTGAGCCACCATGCTCAGTAACATGAGGTTTTAGGTGATGATTTTCTCCTGAGAATTCAACTGTATGAAAAGATCAAATTTATCTTAACCAAGAAATATCTATATATTGATACATAAAGATCAATCAAGGTTTCAAAGTACAATACCATATATCTTGCAACCAAAGCTATCTGAATGTTACAGAAAATAGTATTTTGCAAGTCAAGCCTTTATTTTTCCTATTTGCTGGATAAAAATGGTTGAAGTCAATTTTGCTTTAAAGCCATGTTGTAATTGTTTTGTTTTGGGACAAAGTATCATTTAATCTTTTAAGAATTGTGATTAAAATTTAATTAACAGCAAATCAAATGCCATTTAAAAAACCCTGAAAGGTATTTTTCATTTTAAAAAGTGGCTGTAGGGTGGCAACTGTGGCTCAAGGAGTAGGGTGCTGGCCCCATATCCCAGAGATGGTGGGTTCAAACTCAGCCCCAGACAAAAATTGCAAAAAATAAAAAAAAATAATAAAAATAAAAAGTGATTGTAGAAGACCTTTCACATTATCTTTACCATGTAAAGATATGTAATGGTTATAACCTAACTAGAACTACGTAGGTGTCTTTATTATTATTATTTATTTATTTATTTATTTATTTTTTTTTGAGACAGACCCTCAAGTTGTCGCCCTGGGTAGAGTGCTCACAGCAACCTCCAACTCCTGGGCTCAAGCGATTCTCTTGCCTCCACCTCCCAAGTAGCTGGGACTATAGGCACCTGCCACAATGCCCGGCTATTTTTTGTTGCAGCCATCATTGTTGTTTGGCAGGCCCAGGCTTGATTTGACGTGGTCCGCTCAGGTGTATTTGGCTGGCACCTTAGCCACTAGAGCCACAGGTGCGAGCCTAGGTATGATATCTTTAATAACACATAAGTCTAGAGACAATAGCTACAAATATACTGACACTTTTCCCTTCTAACTTGTCACTTTCATAAGTTACCCTTATAAATTCTCCCCAAAGACAATTTAAATGCTGTATTAACACTATTAGTTAGAGATCTAATATAATATATTATAATTTTACTTTTGTCATGGTTTAAAACAAATCAAGCAAAATATTTCACCTTGATAATGCTATAAAATTACATTAATAAAACATATCATGGGGGGGACACTATTCTAAGAGGGACTTTACCTAACAAATGCATCAATGTAACCTGGTTCTGGTTCTTTGTACCCTCAATGAAGCCCTAACAATAAAAAAATTTTTTCAATAAATACTAGCATCCCTTTGAAATTTTTTAATGGTAATTTTAATATCTAAATTACACTGTACAAAGTAATTTTTAATGTACTTCCTCTTCTCCAAATAACCAAAAGAAAGTTTTTGTCATTTATAAAAATAAATGTAAAACTCTGTTGGCCAAGAATTAAAAGCTCTATTCCTGGGCGGCTCCTGAGGCTCAGCGAGTAGGGCGCCAGCCCCATATACCGAAGGTGGCGGGTTCAAGCCCGGCCTCGGCCGAACTGCAAAACAACAACAACAAAAAAAAATAGCCAGGCGCTGTGGCGGGCGCCTGTAGTCCCAGCTACTCGGGAGGCTGAGGCAGGAGAATCGCTTAAGCCCAGAGCTGGAGGTTGCTGTGAGCAGTGTGACGCCACGGCACTCTACCCAGGGCGATAAAGTGAGACTCTGTCTCTACAAAAAAAAAAAAAAAAAAAAAGTTCTATTCCTACAGTTTATTTGGGGGAGGGGAGCATTGATAACAAGTGGAGAGCATAAAGCTTAATCTCAAAGAATAACCTATAACAAAGAGTTTATCCACTGAACAAAAAAATTATCAGGATATATTTATGTCAACATAATTCCTCTAGATCAATATGGGAAGATACAGGTAAATTAAAGATTCTCCTTTAGAGTTACAATAGTGTTTAACCAAGAATCTCTTCTGATTACACAGATTTATCTCCTTTCTAATCATCTATGTAACTGAACAGGAAACTAAAAAACCACAACACTTACAAAGACAACTTCCTGTGGGATTTTTGGTGTCTGGGGCTCAGAATGAAAAAAAAGCATTATGTGTGCAAAAACTTTGTAAATATTAGATAGAACCACTTATTAAAACAGCTGTGATCAAATGAACTATACCCATGCCTACATTTTACATATGTATGTTTCCATTACAAAAAAGATCCTTAGGAAAGCACATTTATGTTATTTTGGGTATGAGCTGTACATTTACACTTGACATGCAAAGGGGAAGTATTATGCACTGTGGCAGAGCAGGAGACGAGCTTGAAAATGTCACAGAAGAGGATATATACAAAACACGGGAACTTTATCAAAGCGTTATAAGGAAAAATAATATTAATCTCACTCCAAAGCTCTCATTAAAGATTTCATAAATGGCTTCAGAATTTTCTCCTGCCCATAAAGTCACGTACAGTGTTAAATGAGGAAAAATGTTTTAAGGTTGATCAAGTTTCTGGATTTCATAGACCAGTAAAAAAAAAAAGACCACTTTAGGGGTACACCATGAGATTACCAAATTTTAAGCTTATTTTGCAAAGTAAAGACAGAAACAAACATGAATTATATTCTTAACATTACAAATTTTATATTATGTACATTTTGCCACAGTAAAAAATACAAAAAGAATACTATCAACGTAATTTCATTTTTTAAAAAGGACATAAAAGCACTTAAAACAAATCATTTTTTATTCAGTTAGAATAAAGAATTGTTATTCCTAAACAGAACTCCTTCTTTGGGGCCATCCTTCCCTGTCACTGTGGACAAGGGAAGCTTTGTCCTTGTAGACGACTGGAAACTCAGTAAATCCATGAGACACACCAGCCAGGTTAGCTGGCTCTAACTCTGAGCAGTTTGTCCATCTTCATCGCCCTACACGACCAACTTCTACGGTTCCCTAATGATCCCTCCGAGACCTCCTCCCAGCCCATCAAACATCTCATCATCTATGGAGAAAACAGAGATTACAGGATGGAAATTCCCTTCCCTTTTTGCCAGGCTACCCTAAGCATCTGCTCTTCCTTCCATCCCCCACCCCACCCACCCTACCCCACCCCCGCCCCAGGGCTGTAAATCCTTTATTTTCTTTTTTTTGTAGAGACAGAGTCTCGCTTTATCTATGGCCTTTAGTAGAGCGCCGTAGCATCAGAGCTCACAGCAACCTCCAACTCCTGGGCTCAGGCGATTCTCTTGCCTCAGCCTCCAGAGTAGCTGGGACTACAGACGCCCGTCACAGACCCCGGCTATTTTTCTGTTTTGCAGTTCACTGAGGCCGGGTTTGAACCCGCCACCCTCGGCATATGGGGCCGGCGCCCTACCCCTGAGCCACAGGTGCCGCCCCTATAAATCCTATCGTGAGGGCACTGACCCTCTCACTCTGTCCTCTCTCCATCATCTTCCTCCTTTCTTTAGCTATTGATTTCTACCTCTCAGAATTCAAGCTTCCTGTATTGTTTCCCAACTTAAACATAGAAACAAAAAACCTACTGATACCCACAGGCTACCCTACAAGGCATGCACCAGGCAGGTGCATGGGACCCCTGTGCAGAAAGGCCTGCATTGGGGGTTTAATGCGATCTGAATCTTAATGTTTTGGGTTTGGAATTTGTGTTTCTCTATGGCATGTACTGGGGGCTTCCCCAGGAGGAACTCCAGGCTGCCAGCGCCCTCACCTTCTGAGGCCTCTGCTGGTCTTGACCATACAGCAACTCTTCTGCCCCTGCCTGGGATCTGAGCGGGAGTGCGGTTGAGCATGCAAACCCATAGCAGCTTAGGCTGCACAAGAGCCCCAGGCAGGCAGCACATCTCTTGTCTGGTGGGTGCCTGGCTGGAGGCCCCACTTAGTAGGGGTGAGCCCAGATTCTAGTATCTACCTCTCCAGTTGTGGAGGCTCAACCATCCTTAGTGGTAGCCATCTGTTGTGGGTTGGAGCAGTGAACCCCTATCGTGTGACTTCCCCAGATTTCGTCCCCAGTGGGGCGTCCAGGTCTGGAGGGTTGTGAGGAGGGCCTCCGGGCAAGCACCAGGCCCAGAGCATGCACGCAAATGGGACCCCAGGGCCCTGGGGGGGAGTATCCTTGCTGTGATTCCCTGCCCACCCGCAGGCCCAACAGTGTTGTCTCTCTTCCTCTTTCCACGCTTTCTGAGTCCTTTTGAGCCAGTTTAAGGCATTCTCCGTCATATACAAATTGCTTAATTTCAATGACTCCTCGGATGAGTTAAATATTCTGATATTTGCATTTAAAACTGGTGTTGCACTAAATAAGAGTAAAATTTATGCTAGTAATTCATCTTTTTTAAAAGAATAGAGACAGAGCCTCTGTTGCCCAGGGTGAAACTCCTGGGCTCAAGGAAGTTGAGTAGCTAGATTATGGGTACACATCACCACACCTGGTTCATTTTTGGGTTTTGGGTTTTTGAGTCTCTCTGTTGTCCACACTAGTGCAGTGGAATCATCCTAGCTCATTACAACCTCAAACTCTTGGGCTCAGGTGATGCTCCTGCCTTACCCCCTCAAGTAGCTGGGAATATAAGTGCTGGCCACAATGCCCAGCTAATTTTTCTATTTTTAGTGGAGACAGGGTCAGGGTCTTGCTCTTGCTCAGGCTGGTCTTGAACTCCAGAGCTCAAAAGATTCTCTGGCCTTGGCCACCCAGAGTGCTAGGATTATAGACATAAGCCACCTCACCCAGCCCTGGCTATTTTTTTTTTTTTTATTACAATTTGTAGAGATGGGGTCTTGCTATGATACCCAGCCTGGTCATAAACTCCTAGCCTCAAGCAATCCTCCTTGCTTTGGTCTCCTGAAGTTCTGAGATTACAGGCATGAGCCACCATGCCTGGCCGTAATTTTTATTTTTAATTGTTTTTTACTGTGAACATTACATAGCAAATAAAAAAACATGACAAGTCTAGATGGAGACCTTGGAAGAAAAGAAAAAAGCTTGTTTATGTATAACTTTAATGACATTTTTTCCTGCTTTTTAACAAAAGGCTCCTATTTTCATTTTATACTAGCCCTAGATTATTATAGGCAGCTCTCAATCCACCTACATACTGTTCTATCTCTTTGTGACCAGTTTCTCCAGAGTTGTCCACCACCCCAGGCCCTTCTGTTAATGCAGGTCAGGTCTTTTGACATGCCTCCCCGCCCCACCTTTAATACCACTAGTAATATTGGCACCAGTTCCTTCTGTAAAAGATTCATGCCTTTTTAAGTCCTACTGGACCACATCCATTACATTCTCATTCCTATTACCTAGGAATACTATTATTTAAACCTAATTAGAGGATATGTTTCCAGATCACTGTGTATTTATTTATGTGCATGTATTAAAAGAGAGAAAGAGATAAAAATATTGAAATTAGAATGTATGGTGTGGGGTTTTAGAAACAAATGGTAGACAACATTTGCTGTTCTGCAATTTATTTTTTTATTTAATATTTTACATCGAATCTACCTCATCAGTTAAAAATAGCTATCTATTCATATGTATAATATGAATGCAATATAGACTTTCTAACTAAGACGATTTCTGTTATTATAATGTTGCAATGAAAATTCTTATATATGCCTTTTGTAAATGTGTGTAAATATTTCTCTAGGGAAGACATCTGAAAAGGAATTTTCTGGGTTGAAGGATATACTTATTTAAAAAAATGTATTTTTGACTGATACTGTCAACTTGACCTCCAAGAAAACAAGACCAACATATCCTATTTTCTCCCACCCATATGAACACATGATAGTAATCGCTTACATTTTTACCTATTTGGTACACAAAAATGATAATCACTTGCCTACCTATTCTATTAGGTTATTTTGTTTAGTGATCTGTTAATATTCTTTACACATCCTTTTGTCTTGATGTATTGTAAGTCTTGTCTCTTAGTCTGCTGTGTGTGTGGTGTGTGTGTTTAATAAAATTTATTTCAGAGTAATTTCACCTTTACAAAAAAGTTGCAAAGATGTATGGCGCATTCCTGTCCACTCATCACCTGACTTCCCCTAGTGTTCATATTCTGTGGAATTATGAGACAATTGTCAAAAACAAAAAAGATTAACATTGACATAATACTATTAAATTGCATCAAGTTCTGCCAATTAACTCTTTAATTTCTCTTACATCCTTCGACATTTCTTGTTTAAGAAGCATTTTCCTGGCTCAGCGTCTGTGGTTCAAGCGGCTAAAGCGTCAGCCACATATACCTGACCTGGCGGGTTTGAATCCAGCCCGGGCCCACCAAACAACAATGACGGCTGCAACAAAAAAATAGCAGGCGTTGTGGCGGGCGCCTGTAGTCCCAGCTACTTGGGAGGCACAGGCAGGAGACTCGCTTGAGCCCAGGAGTTGGAGGTTGCTGTGAGCTGTGATGCCACTGCACTCTATCCAGGGTGACAGCTTGAGGCTCTGTCTCAAAAAAAAAAAAGAAAGAAAGAAACATTTTTCCTCAGGCTCAGGCTCATATTTGTAAAAGGACTGCTGTGCGACATTTCTAAGCCTCAAACACTAAGTGGAGATTAAAAGAAATTATCTACCTTTCTTTAGCTTGGAATCTGTTCTCTCAAGGTGGCAGGAGTACTAAACTCATTGAGTTAAGGGGGGAAAAAAAGATACATAACTTTTAAAAGCTGAAGGGTCCCCCAAGGTATAATGTTAGAATTTTTTCTGTGTGTGCCTATTATAAAACCTTTATAATATCTTTTGAAACAAATAAACACAAACATAAAAGTTAGAACTTCATAAAACACTGTGTTTAAAAAGAGATAAATATATTTTTAAGATAATTTTTAAAAGATAAAAATATATACACATTTTCTTATATTTGTAAAAAGAAACACTAGAAAGAAATCTAAGAACAAATAAAAATAGTCACTTTTGGAGGAGGGAGAAAATAGCAATGATATGAGATTTTTCTAGATATGCTCTTTAAATAGTTTCCACTTTGGAAACAAAAATATTTTATATACTTAAAAAATAAAATGAAACCATGAAGAAAAGAAGCAATTTTTACAAGCTGAAAACAAATTGAAGCAAGAAAATTTAATATACATCAAACTGTTGACCTAACCAGACAGAATAAAGAATTATTTCTTTTTTTTTTGCAGTTTTTGGCCAGGGCTGAGTTTGACCCGGCCATCTCCGGCATATGAGGCCGACGCTCTACTCCTTTGAGCCACAGGCACTGCTCCCCCCACCCCCAGAAAAGAATTATTTCTAATGACTTAGCATATTCTTTTTTTTTTTTATGGTAGACTTTTAGTTTTAATACCTATTATGCCATGAATTCATAGGGAAAAGGTTCCAACAGCTTGGGGAGGCAACGTTCCTCTGGATGTGACAAAGCTTGGTACACCTGTCATGCCGTAAATCCATGGGGAGTGGGGTCCCAAACTCGATGTTCCTGTGCCACTGGTTCTCGTGGTTCTCCTGTGCTGTGCTGCATGCCCATCATGCCCCGACTCCTAGGGAATAGTCTCCAGCACCTTACATCACTATTCCACTGGTTCTCGTGGTTCTCCTGTGCTGTGCTGCACGCCCATCATGCCCGACTCCTAGGGAATAGTCTCCAGCACCTTACATCACTATTCCACTGGTTCTCCTGTGCTGCACTGTACGCCTATTATAGGGAGTGGGTTCCAGGAGCTCAGGCCCTCTCCTCTGGTCCTCACACAGTGGGCTTCTCAGGGTAGAGCCCGTGGAACTTCAGCTGTACCCAGGTTCCTTTCTCTTTGACATCCTTCTTTTTCTCATCATTTTCCTTCATGCGTTTAGGAAGCTATCTCAGCTCTTAGAGTGCTTAATATGCTCCTTATGAACATTAATCCTCTTGGCAAGAATCTTGCCCTTAACTTTATTTCCAACAATGCCAACAGCATGTGGGTGACACTGTAGACTCTTCCAGGTTTGCCATGGTGACATTTGTGTGGCATGCCTTTTTGAACAGCACCCATTCCCTTGCTCTACAATATCACCTTTCCTGTCGATTCCCAAATATGTGGCCAAAGGAACAGCTCTACGTTTTCTAAAAGGCCCAGAGAGCATGGATTGGGTGCTCTCCTCTTTACCTTTGTGTTTGTCATTTTGGTGAACTACTGGAGGATGGCATCTCTGGCCAAAAGCAACTTAGCATATTCTTTTTTTTTTTTGAGACACAGTCTCACTTTGTCACCCTCAGTAGAGTACCATGGCACCACAGCTCACGGCAACCTGAAACTCTTGGGCTTAAGTGACTCTCTCGCCTCAGGCTCCCAAGTAGCTGGAACCACAGGCGCCCACCACAACTCCTGGCTATTGTTGTCATTGTTGTTTGACAGGCCCGGGCGAGATTTGAACCACCGGCCCTGGAGTATGTGGCCGGTGCCCTAGCAGCTAAGCTATAGGCGCCGAGTCATAACTTAGCATATTCTAATGAAAGCAGCACTGCAAAGAAATCTTAAATTTCATTCAGTCTGTTAGGAATGATATTAGCATTATTACTTTGAAACTGCTATATATGTGTATTGACTAATATAAAACAGACTCATTAACATATTATCTATTATGTAATGTATTATCTATATGTGTGAAGATAATATGCAATTTCAATATAGATTACAGAGAAGTAATATACATATAATATTTATGCTATATGCTATGTATATGTTGACTAATATATACTATGTGATGTGTTAATATATTAGTATCTTAAACACATATTTACATTAATATACATCAATTTATAATATTGGCATTATTATATTATGAACTTAATACTTTTGAAAATACATATACCACAATTTCAAAGTAATAATGCTAACATTATTATATATGTCAGTGTATGAAAACAATGACAGTACTAGTACATATATTATTATACTAATATATTAATATGTGTTAATGTTAGGAACCAAGATTTTTGTTGAAAAGAGAAACAAGTATATAAAATCAAAGAAGTTAAAAAAAGTTTTCCTAATTTAAGTTGAAAAAATTAGTATAACATTTAAAATATATATACAAATACAAATATATATGTATAACTGCATAATGAAGTATATACATATTTCAATGTATGTATTTGAGGTGGTATGCCCATATATAGCACCTCATACTTCTGTTGGCTCTCGGGTTCTCCTGGGTGCTCTGCTGTACACTTACTTATGCTGTATATATACATATGCATATAGTTCCAAGCTCTGGACATTGAAAAGGACTAGAAATAATAAAAACTCAATACCAATGAGCACCTCTAACGTTCATATTGTGATCTCCAACCAGGGATGCCACATTATGGATGTGGAATAAATAACATACAACATAATCTTGGGATTTTTTTATACCAATGTCTACACTGTAATCTACAGCCAGAAATGGCTGATTACAGGTCCAGAGAAAAGAAAATACAAGATAATCTTGGGATATTTTGTACCAGAAAACAAGGAAGTTCTTAAAGAATAATGGGTCAAAAGGATACAGAAGCGACCAAGTAGTTCTCATTCGCCAAAGATGATACAATTTGACCTTCAAGAAAATTAAAAAAGGAAAGACAAAAAAGAAAGAGAATGGAGAAATGCAACTGATTGAAACACACTGAGTATCTACAAACCACAAAGTCATAATAACAAAATAGGAACGCAATGGAGCCCTACAAACAATTTATTGAACACCCCTGGGTAAACCTTGAGCAATGACTCCGGACTCTCTATGCTGTCATTTAAAAGGAAAGAGTATATTTTGTATGACTTTATTTCAGATAACCAAATAAGTCTAGTTGGATGAGGGACATTTCCTTATAGAACTCCAGCTAATACATCTGGGAGGAATGATAGAATTAGAAAAATCATTATCTTGTGATCTCTCTTTTTTTTTTTTTTTGAGACAGAGCCTCAAGCTGTCACCCTGGGTAGAGTGCCATTGCATCACAGCTCACAGCAACCTCCAATTCCTGGGCTCACGCGAGTCTCCTGCCTCCGCCTCCCAAGTAGCAGGGACTATAGATGCCTGCCACAACGCTCGGCCCTTTTTTAGTTGCAGCCGTCATTGATGTTTGTCGGGCCCGGGCTGGATTTGAACCTGCCAGTTCAGATGTACGTGGCTGGCGCCTTAGCCCGTTGAGCCACAGGCACCGAGCCAGTCTTGTGATCTCTTAATGAAATAATAGATACAGGTAATGATCATCACAGGATCAAAGGACCAATTTTAGCATCACTAAAAGTAAGACAAGCAAACATCTGTGCCTTCCACATGAAGCAACAGAAAGCATACAGTACTACTTACGAAGGATTCCTGCCCCTCTGTGGGAACTAAATGAAATCCAGCTTGTTGGTCTAACTTGCACAGACAGAAACATGGGTTGAGGTGCAAGTTAAAGGAATCCACAAAGAAGCAAACAGACAAATGTGGGAAATTTTAGACATGTGTAGGAAAGCAGATCCAGTTTTCAAAAGAAGTCAACAGAAAAAAAGAAAAGCAAGTTGAGACTTGCAGTGGGCCGTATGTGGGTTCCTCTTCAAATCTACTAACTTTGAAAAGATACTTTAAGACAAGTGGGGAGATTGGATTATGGACCAAATATTGGATGATACCAAGATGTGATAATGGCATTGCAGATATTCAAGGAGGGATCCCTTTTTAGGAGATGTATATTGAAATACATAGAGCTGAAATAGCATGATGTTTGGGACTTGAAAATAAAAGCGAATCAAGGAGAAAAATGTAGCAAAATTTTAAAAGTGGTAAATCCAGGTGACAGGCATGTGGAAGATTACTGTATTTTTCTTTCTACTTTAGGGTATGTTTGAACACGGTGTACATTTGACTATTTTTTATCATGAAAATCAGCAAAGACATACAACCCAAATATTTAGGTCAGCGAAGATAGGCAAGTTGTAAACAATAGTCACAAAATGGTCTCCTCCCTGTTTGGACGTGCCATTGAGGCTTTTTCCATCAAGAAGTGGAGTCTTTTTTCCCATCCCTTGAATCTGGGTGGCATGGTGATCTGCTCTGAGGAAGGAGTAAACTAACACAAGCAGAGGCTTGCAACACTGAGGCACAGAGGCCTGCTCTCTGTGCTCCTGAGACTACCACAGGAGAAGCCCAGACCAGCCTGCCGGAGAGGTCACGTGGAAAAGACGTGACCAGCACTCTGCCAATCTCTAGATGTAAGAGTGAGGGAATTCTAGACCACACAGACTGACTACATCGGCAGGAGGGAGGCCAGGCAAGTCGAGCTGCTCATCTGAGCTCATTTTGCCAGCCCATAGAATCGTGATTAATTTTTAAAGATGTTAAGTGTTGAGGTAGTTTGTTACACAGCACTGATACATAGGGTAAACCTACAGGACTGCCAAACACACATATGTACACACAGGAAAAGACCAGCGTCTTAGTCCTGTGGGGTATGTGTCATGTACTCAATAAGGGTATCTAAAAGGTAATTCCCTATCCCTAGAAAATGGTGCATATGGAAACTACTCTATAGGTAATGAGGCTTAAGTACAATACCTCCTTCTCTATATGAGAGGTGTTTTAAAACCAAGTGGTTGTTCTATTGATAGAGGGAGGTATGAGAAGATAAACTGTATAGGACTTTTTTTCCTTGGAGGACTGAAGGGTCTGGCTCTGCCTCTCGTCAACTATGACCAGACTCTCCAGAAACTCTCTTTGAGATTGCTGGTGAACAGCCCTGCCATTTTGTCCTGACACAATTCTGCAACCTGAGTACCCAGTGTGTGCAGAGAGCATACAGAGCCTGCCAGCCTTCCCTGCGCTAGAACCACACTGGACCACCCTAGCTCACATGAACTTAGCCGCCATGCTATTCAGCAGAACAGATTCCACTCCACACACTCTGAGAACAGATCACGTTTCCTCCTCATGTGCAAATGCTGGGTCTGTGTATAAGGATTAATTAGGGAGTACTGAGGGTTCCACGCACAAAAAAAAAAAAAAAAAAAACTGCACAAAAGGCAGGGAGGTGCATGTGAACATTCTAATTGAGGTATTTTTCATTAAAAGAAAATATTAAAACATTTTTGCTATAAAAAGTTCAAGCAAACTATGACTGATCGATTTCACAGAATCATATAGCTTAAAATAATATTTATAAGGATTATGTAGCTAATTTTAGTGTCATTAGCAAAATACTGTACTTGTAAAAGAACATTTCAAGGGAGTTAAAATATTTCTCCATAATAGTAGCTATTTACTTGGAAAGCATTTTCCAGTTAATTGATACTTTTTATTTTTGATGAACAGAGCTATTTCCAATATATTAGAAATACTGTGCAAATGCCACCCACTTTTACAAGCTAATTTATCCAACCTCTTCATTTATATTCTTAAAGGTTCAGTATAATTTCTTGTATGTACATTTTTAAGCACAAGAATCGTATGAGTAAATGAGGATTTTTATAATATTTTGCATTAGCAGGCTATTATTTGTTAAATGTTGCAAATGCCTTCTGGGGATATGGAATTAACATTACTCAACAAGGTTTATTGACACAAAAAGACCATTAAAATAGAATTGGGGAGGACTGGACTTTAAAAGCTATTAAAAATGGGTGGCAGCTTCCTCATTTGTTAAACTGGAGAGGGACAAATGAAATGTGCAGTTGGGCTTAAGGTGGGTGCCACGGAACCAGCAAGGGAAGCAGAGGACCCTGGCTTAGAGGAGCAGTTCTGTTCTCCTGCTAGAGACACCCTGCCTTCTCGTTCTGAAGGGGCCACACAGAGAGCTGAGAAGAGCCATTACATTCATGATCCCTCTTTATAAGACTAAAATATAGGGAGGGGAAGGGAGGGTTGAGGTTGGGGCGGAGGGAGGGTGCATCTTAGAAGGGTACAGGCGAACCTTACCAAATGCAGAGTACAAATGTCTTCATATAACAACTGAGAAAATGCCAGGAAGGCTATGTTAATCAATTTGATGAAAATAGTTCAGATTGTATATGAAACCAGCACATTGTACCCCTTGATTGCACTATTGTACACAGCTATGATTTAATAATA
>CAUYON010095460.1:0-10098 GCA_963573935.1 Arctocebus calabarensis
AGGAGATGGGGAAAGACTGGGAGAGAAACGGAGAGAGCTTCTCTCTCCCCACTAGAATTCTCTCCCTCTACCAGGAGCCTTAGTGTTTTCTGTATTCTTTTCTGTGAATAAATTCTGTCTTACCAAAAAAAAAAAAAAAAACTCTTCGGCTCAAGCGATCCTCCTGCCTCAGCCTACCAAACAGCTGGACTACAGGCACCCAGCACAACACCCAGCCATTTTTAGAGACGGGGTCTTGCTTTTGCTTAAGCTGGTCTTGAACTCCTAAACTCAGGTGATCCACCCAACTCGGCCTCCCAAAGTGCTAGGATAACAGGTGTGATCCACTGTGCCTGGCCCTTGGGAAAAAAATTTAATCCACTATAACCAGGAGGACAAGAAGGTTGCCCTCCATGGACCAGAAACCTTCAGGAGTCCCTGGGCTCTAGCTGGACGGAAGAAACCACAGCCTTGGAGCATGGAGGTGACACCTGCTGGCAGGTGATGGTGGTACCCACAGGGGCCTGCACAGAGACAGCACCTGCCAGGAGCTGAGGACCCTGAGTCAATGCAGGGGAGTCCTGGGGGGTCATCCTACCCTGGCTGTGTTCAGCAGCAGAGACTGAAAAAGAACAGAGCCCACTGCCAAATGGTCCCTAGAGCCAGCACAACGTTCCCAGCTGCCCAGTGGGTCTGGCTCCCGTTCCTGGGGTGGCTGACCCCTTGCTGATCAACAAGCCAGTAAAATCATATGAAGTAGAGCACAGGGCTGGAATCACCGACACCAGAGAAGCATCACGCCCCACAAAACAGAAGAACTAGGAGAGCATGAAGCGGGGCCTAGCCTGCAGTTGTTCATTGAGGTGGGGTCTTCATCCTCCTGGACCCAGGCTATTCTACATTTCCCAGGTTTGCCTTGCAAGGGATGTGACCAGGCAGCAGCTCCTCTCCCAGGTGCGAGTTGATGTGGGCCTGTCCACATGCTTCCCCTGCGTTCGGACCAGATGGGAACAACTGTTGTGAATCAGGAAACTGCACACTGAGGAAGTGTGGTCACCGTCAACCTGGCGCCCCACAGACAGCAAGAGTCTAAGCTGCTGTCAAGCAGGACTCATTGCCATGGTCCTCAAGAGAGAAACCCACTTCTCTCTCTCTCTTTTTTTTTTTTTGTAATTTTTGGGCGGTTCTGGGTTTGAACCTGCCACCTCCAGTGTACAGGACTGGCGCCCCACTCTTTGAGCCACAGGTGCCGCCTCCCACTTCTCTTTTGTTTAGGCTAGTACACTAGGGTCTATATATTACAGCAGCTTAACTTACAGTTAACCTACCAAGTTAACAATTGATCCTAGCTTTTTACTCCCATATAGTAGAATTTTCCATCCAACTCCTTGCTGTGGCCTCTGACTGTGGCACAGCACTCCCCTCCCCTTGACTTTGGCTTGGCAGGGCAACTCCCCCTGGCCAGTGGGGATGTCAGCAACTGGAATGCACTATCAAGGTCAGCCTTGTCCTCTTTTGTGCCAGGGACCCACCAGGAGAAGACTACCCCAGGAAGAATGAAGAATGTAGATGCTGATGGGAAGCTTCTGGTCCACAGACAAAGAAGGAACCAAGAACAGACCTCAACCCAGCACCACGCCAGAACCCAGATTCCATCCTGTGTCCATTGAGCTGCAGTCAGCCCAGGATGTGTGAGTGTGAGAATCAGTGATAGTGATTTTTTTTTTAAGTGACAGAGTCTCACTTTGACGCCCTTGGTGGAGTGCTGTGGAATCACAGCTCACAGTAACCTCCAGCTATTGGGCTTAGGTGATTCTCTTGCTGCAACTACAGGTGCCCACCACAAAGCTTGGCTATTTTTTGTTGTTGTTGCAGTTTGCCTGGGACCGGGTTCGAACCCGCCACCCTTGGTATAGGGGGCTGGTACCCTGCTCACTGAGCCACAGGCGCCGCCCAGTGATAGTGATGTTAAGCTGCTGAGATAGGGGCCAGCTTGTTACCCAGCATGGTTGTGCAGCAGCTGACTCATGTGCCTGCCCTGGATGCCACAGAAGTCGATGCCCAGGGCTCCGGTTCCACAGACCTCATGTGTGTGGCACTGGCTAGCAGCTGGATTGGGGATGGCAGGGAAACTGAGGTGGCAAGCTGGAGATAACACACATCCCTTGTTATTGCCAGGGCAAACATTTGGAGACACTGGGGAGAGGTGGGAAAGAGCCAGAACATTGGTGCACATTAGCTGGCATTATAAGAGACTAAGGACCAGTCTGCAATCAAAGGTATCTCACAGATGTGGGACGCTCAGGTTGGAAGAGCCACTTTTCATACCTGAGACAGTAGGAGAAGGGACGCTGACACTATAGGCCTGCCACTCAGCTCAGGCAAAGTGCTGAGTCCTACGGCAAAGATCAAATCAGGACCGTCTAGACTGCAGGGGAGCAGAAGAGAGAGCTTTATGAATTGTCCTCAGCTGGACCCAGAAGACACACGTCTGGCCCCAGAGAGAGGCTCCACCTGCCCCAAAGATGCAGGCTTTGGGCTGGGTCTTCTTTCCTGACACGGTGGTGACCTTTCCTATGCATGCAAGAATGGATGGGTACTTGTGAATGTCCAGAAGCTAGAGAGCAGACCAGTGGACCTATAGCTACCCATCTAACGCTGCTGTCCCTTCCCATGGGCCCTTGCCCCACATTCCCAGTAGGTGTGGCTACGTAACAGGGTGTGCCCAACACAATGTGGCAGAAGCACATGTCAGCCTCCCACAAGGCTTCTCTGGGTTACCCTGCCCACAGCTGGAGAGAGGGCAGTCAGAGTGACCATAGAAGCCACTTGTTTGAAGATAGCAGAGCGGCCTTCAGCTCTGGGTGTATTGACTGTGTGAAGTGCAGCCCCCCACCCTTACAGAGCACTTGTCTGAGCAGGTCAGATATACACACGCTAATTGGCACAAGCAGCTATGTTTGGTGTCTGTGCATCACAGCCATTTAGCCTGCACTAAGCAAGAGTCTCAAAACACAGAAAATGTTCAAAAACAACATCAGTAATATATTCGGAGAGGAAAAGAAAGAAGATTTTGTTCTCTTTTTTTTTTTTGGAGACAGAATCTTACTTTGTTGCCCTCAGTAAAGTTCTGTGGTATCATAGCTCGCAGCAACCTCAAACTCTGGGGCTCAAGAGATTCTCTTGCTTCAGCATCCCAAGTGGCTGGGACTATAGGCACCTGCCACAATGCCCAGCTGTTTTTAGAGATAGGATCTCAATCTGGCTCATGCTGGGCTCAAACCTGTTAGCTCAGGCGATCCACCTGCCTCGACCTCCCAAGTGCTAGGATTACAGGTGTGAAATATTGCGCCTGACCTTGAAGATTTTTTTCTTTAAAAGAATCTGAGGGCGGGCAGCGCCTGTAGGATGCTGGCCCCATATACCAAGGGTGGCAGATTTAAACCCACCCCGGCCGAACTGCAACAAAAAAATAGCCAGGGGCTCGGCACCTGTGGTTCAATGGGCTAAGGTGCCAGCCACGTACACCTGAGCTGGCAGGTCTAAATCCAGCCCAGCCCACCAAACAACATGACGGCTGCAACCAAGAAATGGCTGGGCATTGTGGTGGACGCCTGTAGTCTCAGCTACTTGGGAGGCGGAGGCAGGAGACTAGCTTGAGCCCAGGAATTGGAGGTTGCTGTGAGCTGTGATGTCACAGCACTCTATCCAGGGTGACAGCTTGAGGCTCTGTCTCAAAAAAAAAAAAAGCCAGGATCAGTGCCTGTGGCTCAATGAGTATGGCACCAGCCCCATATACTGAAGGTGGCAGGTTCAAACCCGGCCTCAGCCAAACTGCAAAAAACAGAAAAATAGCCGGGCGTTGTGGCCAACGCCTGTAGTCCCAGCTACTTGGGAGGCTGAGGCAAGAGAATCGCCTAAGCCCAGGGGTTGGAGATTGCTGTGAGCTGTGTGACACCACAGCACTCTACCAAGGCCGATAAAGTGAGACTCTATATCTACAAAAAAAAAAAAAAAAAGAATCTGGGGGCCAGGCACAGTGGCTTACCACTGTAATCCCAGCACTCTGGGAGGCAGAGGCAGGAGGATCCCTTGAGTCAGGAGTTCAAGACCAGCCTGAGCAAGAGCAAGAGCAAGACCCTGTCTCTAATAAAAATAGAAAAACTATTCAGGCATTGTGAACACCTGTAGTCCCAGCTATTCAGGAGACCAAGGTAGGAGGATCACTCAGGCCAGAGGTTGGAGGCTGCAGTGAACTATGATAAACCATTGCACTCCAGTCTGGGCAGCACTGCAAGACTCTATCTAAAAAAAAAAAAAAAAAAAGGCTCAGCGCCTGTAACTCAGCCGCTAGGGTGCAGCCACATACACTGGAGCTGGCGGGTTCGAACCCAGCCCAGGCCTGCCAAACAACAATGACAACTACGACCAAAAAAAAAAAAAAAAAGAAAAGAAAAGAAAACAGCCTGGCATTGTGTCAGGCACCTGTAATCCCAGCTACTTGGGAGGCTGAGGCAAGAGAATCACTTAAGCCCAAGAGTTGAGGTTGCTGTGAGCTATGATGCCACAGTACTCTACTGAGGGTGACAGTTTGAGACTGTCTCAAAAAAAAGAAAAAAGAATCTGGGGAAGTAAACTCTAAATTATAAGGCTATTCCCTTATAATTTTATATATTATTCAAAATTTTATGAGAATATATTATTTATATGTAGAGGGAAGAAAACCAACAAAACCATTATCATGAGAAAAAGCAAAAATAAGCTTAGAAAAATACTTTCTTTTTTTTTTTTTTGCAGTTTTTGGCCGGGGCTGGGTATGAACCAGCCACCTCCGGCATATAGGGCTGACGCCCTACTCCTTTGAGCAACAGGCGCCACCCAGAAAAATACTTTCTAGAAGTCTGACCAGGTGCAGTGGCTTATACCTATAATCCTAGCACTTTGGGACGTCAAGAGTTCTAGACCAACCTGAGCAATAGCAAGACATGTTTCTGCAAAAAATAGAAAAATTAGCCAGAGTAGTGGTGGGCACCTATAGTCCCAACTACTTGGGAGGCTGAGGCAAGGGGGATCAGCTTGAACCCAGGAGTGTGACTTGACTTTGCTCCATTAAATGGAATTCCAAAAGGGAGAACAGAAGGGGATACTTACAGACATAATAAAAGGAAACTGTCCAGGGCCAAAAGAAGACACATTATGACACCATTTTGGGACACAGAAAAGAAAAGTTAAAACTACCAGCGTGGGGTGGTGCCTGTGGCTCAAAGGAGTAGGGCACCGGCCCCATATGCCCGAGGTGGCGGGTTCAAACCCAGCCCTGGCCAAAAACTGCAAAAAAAAAAAAAAAACCAAAACTACCAGTGTGGGGGTGGGGAGAAGGGAAAAGATCTGACAATCTGGGATTCAAACACAGCAGAGGGGCACCCTGCACGGTTCAGGGTGAAGGCAATTTGAGCCTACAACTCTACACCAGGCCTAATAGCCATCCAGGGGGGAAGAATCACAAACACTGTTTTTCATCATGCCAAATGTTCAGAGAGTATTTCCAACGAATACTATCTGAAATAATTACTAGATTATATACTCCAGCAAGACAAAAAAATAAATCCCAGAGGGATGCAAAAGATACACAACCAGCGAGACTTATTTTTGTCAGGGGATACATATCGGAAAATATTCTGAACGTCTGGAAGGAGGCTCCAGATGATGTCAGCATGGGCAGTGGTGAGGGAGAGGACGAGGGACGAGGAACTATGGAAGGGGAAGTTTAAAGTGACCACTAGATGAGTAGAAATATGGTGGAAACCTTCTGATCCAAGAGAAGAAAAGAAAGGAACAAAGGTAACTTGTTGGGCTAACAAGGCAGGAAGCAGGGGTGGGCAGGGAAGAGGGGCAACAAGAAAACCCACAGGCAAGAGCCACACCCATGGATGTCATAAGACACGCTCGTAAGTTAAAGTCACACAATAAGAGAGACACTGGATTAGAAGAAAATTAGAAATCCAGACGTGCTGGGCACGGTGGCTCACACCTGTAACCCCAACACGCTGGGAGGCCGAGGCCGGAGAATCGCTTGAGCGCAGGAGTTGGAGACCAGCTTGAGTAAGAATGAGACTCTGCCTCTACTAAAAATAGAAAACATTTAGCGGGGTGTGGTGGGGGGGCGCCAGTATTCGCAGCTACTTGGGAGACTGAGCAGAAGATTACCTTGAACCCAGGAGTTTGAGGTTGCTGTGAGTTATGATGACACCACGGCATTCTAGCCAGGGCAACAGAATGCAACTCTGCCTCAAAGAAAACAACCCCCATGCACTGGCCAGCCAGCCCCAACAGCAGCCCCACCCCAGATGCTTGATCTAGTCCAGGTCCATGGAAAGACCCCAGGTGGGGAGTTGGTGGGTAGAAACAGAGGGTCTGTGAACTTGGGTGTGACAACCTTATTTATTTTCTCTGATCTCTAAAATTTGGCATTTCCTTCAGTGATGAATCTGTGACTTAACTGAAATGGTAGTTATTTTCAAAACATTCTGCAGATATCTTTTTTTTTTTGGAGACAGAGTCTCACTTTGTTGCCCTCAGTAGAGTGCTGTGGCATCACAGCTCACAACAACCTCAAACTGTTGGGCTTAAGCGATTCTCTTGCCTCAGCCTCCCAAGTAGCTGGGACTATAGGCGCCCTTCACAACGCACGGCTAATGCCCAGCTATATTTTTGTTTTTGGCACGCCGGGGCTGGGTTCGAACCCACCAGCCCTGGTGCATGTGGCCAGCCCCCTACTTATTGAGCTATGGGTGCCACCATGCGGCAGATATCTTGAAATTCTGTTTCTGTTCATCAGTACTATGAAATTTTAGTAGTTTTTAATGTCTTAGATAAAGAAGCACACATATGATCCCAACATCACATACTAGAGCTTTTGTGATACTGGAATATGTGCAGGCATGCAAAATAGATATTAAATTCATACAAATAGTTCAAGTATTGTCTTTCAGTATAATTAGTTCCCTTTATAGTCATGTGCATTTCATCTTATGTATTTAAAAATGTTATTTTGAGAAGGGGTCTACGGATTTCACCAGGTGCCAGATGGTTAGGCCAGTCATAGTGATTGTGACCAGAGCTGGGCTTGGTGGACATGGGGCCACCATGTCTGCTATGGGAGGGAGGCTCTGACCTTCCTCTGGGTCCCTTTAGGTCTGGGTAGGACACAGGCAACTACCGCAGGGCCTCTTCTGCCCAGGCTAAGGACAGAGCTGACTCCTACCTTGCACCTGAGTTGGAGCCAAAAGATGGAAGGACCTTGGGTCTGGGAGACACAGTTGGACCTCTCAGGGCTCACCCTGGCACCTGCTACCTCTGTCATGTGAGAGGTTCATCATGGCAGAGGTTGATTTGAGGCAGAGTTTCTGTCACCCACATTCCCACACAAAAGAAAAGACTGCAGAAGCATTAAAAACAAAAAGAGGGAAAATGTGACCCCAGGCAAACGTCCCATGTTTTGACCTGGGCGCAGGGTGCATTTGTTATGTGAGAATTCACAGAATGTTGTATTTAAAATATGTGCACTTTGACATATGTATATTATGCCTCAATAAAACACTATACCAGAAAAATGCTAACAAAAAAGAGCAGGTATATCATATTAATAAAAGTAAATACGTTTGGCGCCCGTAGTACAGTGGTTATGGTGCCAGCCACATACACCAAGGGTGGCAGGTTCGAACCCAGCCCAGACCAGCTAAAATGACTATAATAACAACGGAATAGCCGGGCATTATGGTGGGTGCCTGTAGTCCCAGCTACTTGGGAGGCTGAGACAAGAGAATCGATTAAGCCCAAGAGCTGGAGATTGTTGTGAACTGTGACGCCATAGTACTCTACCGAGGGCGACATAGTGAGACTCTGTCTCAAAAAAAAAGTAAAGACCAAAACTGTTGGAAGGGTCAAGAAAACTCTTTCCTTTACAAGCATCTTGCACCTGTACCACCTGAACAAGCCCCTTTAGTAACCCGTCAGCTACAAACTACAGAAATGGCAAGGGGCTTGCCTATCTCATGCAGTAAGAAAAAGAGAGGTTAGAATCCAAGGTTAGTGCATCCAGCTGTGGAAATCTTTTCCAATAAAGATTCTGTCTGTAGCTGGCATTTGGCTTTTGTCCTTGTGGTTGCAAGGTGGTTACTACACCTCCAGTTAATCATGTCCTGTTTCCAGAAAAAGGGGGAAGACCCAAGGAGGATAGCCCCACCCCTCAATAGCATCTCCTTCACATTTAGGAAGAGAAGTCTTCTGAGGCTTCCACCTGCATCTTCTTGGCCAGAACTAGGTCATTTGGACTAGGTTTGTGGGGGACACAGGAGTCCAGGACAAGAAAGCTGAGCCAAGGGCCAAGAGCCTCTTTCTGCAGAGTTTGCTGCACCTGGTTTGAATTACAACACTCACAGACCAGGAGCCAGTGCAGTGGCTCCCGCCTGTAGTACCAGAACTTTAGGAGGCCAAAGCCAGAGGATCACTTGAGGTTAGTGAGCTATGACAGCACCACTGTACTCCAGCCTGGGTGGCTAAGCAAGGACCCACCCAGCCCCCAGGTCTCTTAAAAAAAAAAAAAAAGACAGTTCTCCTTAATATAGTTATGAGTTAAAAAAAAAAAAAAAGTATAAGGCCAGGAGTGGTATCTCACACCTGTAATCCTAGCATTCTGGGAGGCTGGGGCAAGTGGATCACCTGAGCTCAGGAGTTCAAGACCAGCCTGAGCAAGGGCAAGACTCTGTCTCTACTAAAAATAGAAAAATTAGCCAGCAGTTGTGGTGGGCACCTGTACTCCTAGCCTCTAGGGAGGCTGAGGCAGGAGGATCACTTGAGCTCAAGAGTTTGAGGTTGCTGTGAACTGTGTGGTGCCATAGCACTCTACCCAGGGTAACAAAGTGAGACTCTGTCTCAAAAAAATAAAGAAAAAAGGACAAATGACAAATTCAAGTCAATGGATCTATGTAACAGAACTTTTTTTTTTTTTTTTGAGACAGAGCCTCAAGCTATCACCTTGGACAGAGTGCCGTGGCATCACAGCTCACAGCAACCTCCAATTCCTGGGCTCAAGCGAGTCTCTTGCCTCTGCCGCCCAAGTAGCTGGGACTATAGTCGCCCGCCACAACGCCCGGCATTTTTTTTGGTTGCAGCCATCATTGTTGTTTGGCGGGCCCAGGCCAGATTCGAACCCGCCAGCTCAGGTGTACGTGGCTGGCGCCTTAGCCCGTTGAGCCACAGCGCCAAGCCTATGCAACAGAACTTTATAATCAATGAACAGAGGCTGTATTCTTTTCACATGGACCAGTCCTCCCAAATTGACCATTTATTGGGCCACAAAAGAAATCTCAGCAGGTTACAAGTAGCAGAAACCATACAGTTCACACTTCTTGACTACAACAAAATCACTTAAAAGATAATATAAAAATGTGAGTCCCCTGTGTGCTTAAGGACTCCCTACTAAATAACTCTAGAGTAAAGAAGGAAAGCAAAACAGAAATTGGAAACTATAAGTGAAAAAACAAGGGAAACATTATCTCAAGACCTACAGGATATCCCAAAGGAAAAGTTGAAAATGTATAGCTAAAGTGCATTCACTGGAAAAAAAGGAGGACTGGGAAGGAATAAAATGCTCATTGTCCCTAATCATCAGAGAAATGCAAATCAAAACCACTCTGAGATATCACTTAACTCCAGCAAGAATAGCCCACATCACAAAATCCTGAATCTGTAGATGCTGGCACGGATGTGGAGAGAAGGGAACACGTTCACACTGCTGCTGGGACTGCAAACTAATACGACTTCTATGGAAAGAAGTATGGAGGATTCTCAAAGAACTAGAAGTAGACCTTCCATTTAATTCTGCAATCCCATTACTAGGTACTCCCCAGAAGACAAATTCATTTTACCACAAAGACATTTGCCCTAGAATGTTTACTGCAGCTCAATTCACAATTGCCAAATGCCCATCAACCCATGAATGAATTAACAAATTGTAGTATATGTATACAATGAAGTACTACTCAGCCATAAGAAAAGATGAAGACTTTACATCTTTTCTGATTACCTGGATGCAGTTGAAACATATTCTTCTTAGTA
>CAUYON010095466.1:0-15762 GCA_963573935.1 Arctocebus calabarensis
GTTGTGGTGGGCGCCTGTAGTCCCAGCTACTTGGGAGGCGGAGGCAAGAGACTCGCTTGAGCCCAGGAACTGGAGGTTGCTGTGAGCTGTGAAGCCACAGCACTCTATCCAGGGTGACAGCTTGAGGCTCTGTCTCAAAAATAAAAAAAAAGAAATTTATAAACAGCTTAAAAGTAAAATATAAAAATGATTTTCTTTTGAAGTAAAAGCAAATAAATGAAGAACTCACGAGGCCCGACACTGGGCATCCCCGCCCCCAAATTTCCATAGCAGCTTATTTGTCAGCATCTCATTTCTCCAACCCTCTTGTTTCTTACACTGAGGTTAGTTACCCCAGGCTTAACTGGTGGCAAAAAGCTTAATGAAACTGGAGGTTTCACACAGGATTTACATTTTGCCAACAGAGATAAAAGCACATAGTATGACTCACCGCTTGGGCGTGGTAGCTCACACCTGTTATTGTAGCACTCTGGGAGGCAAAGGTGGGTAGATTGCTTAAGCCCAGGAGTTTGAGACCAGTTGAGCAAAAGCGAGACTTGTCTCTAAAAACTAGCCAAGTGTTGTGGTGGGTGCCTGTAGTCCCAGCTATTTGGGAGGCTGAGGCACTAGGATCACTTGAGCCAAGAGTTTGAGGTTGTTGTGAGCTATGATGCTATGGCACTCTACCCAGGGTGACAAAATGAGACTCTCTCAAGAAAAAAAAAAAAATAACTCACTTCTTTACAGCTTTAAAAGCTGCTTAAGAACACTTGCTACAGACAGAGACCATGCTGGTCTTGGAGAAGCACAAAATGATGAGGCTTACTTTAATAGTGACAAGAATGACCCTCTTATATTACATGGCCAAAGAATAGCTGTTTATCTCCAAGTCCATAAGGATCAGATGAATTATATTCTTTTGGGGTTTGGTTTTGCTTTCTTGTAGTGGGTTTTTTTTTTTTCAGAGACAGAGTCTCCCTTTGTCACCCTTGGTAGAGTGCCATGGCGTCACACAGCTCACAGCAACCTCCAACTCCTGGGCTTAGGCGATTCTCTTGCCTCAGCTCCTGAGTAGCTGGACTACAGGCACCCGCCACAACGTCTGGCTATTTCTTTGTTGCAGTTTGGCCGGGGCCGGGTTTGAACCTGCCACCCTCTGTATATGGGGCCTGCACTCTACTCATTGAGCCACCGGCACTTCCCCGAGGCGGCGGAGGGGGAGTACTTTTTGTATTTTTTTTTTTTAATCAGTGCATATATACATACAGAAGATATAGAATAATAAAATTACTTCTCTGGGCAGTGCCTGTGGCTCAGTGAATAGGGCGCTGGCCCCATATACCGAGGATGGCGAGTACAAACCTGACCCCAGCCAAACTGCAACAAAAAATAGCCAGGCGTTGTGGCGGGTGCCTGTGGTCCCAGCTACTCAGGAGGTCGAGGCAAGAGAATCGCCTAAGCCCAAGGGCTAGAGGTTGCTGTGAGCTGTGATGTCACAGCACTCTACCAAAGGGGACAAAGTGAGACTCTGTCTCTAAAATAAATAAAATAAAATTACTTCTCTTATGTTTCTTTGCTTAGTTATACCCTGTATATAGTCATCATTAAAATTTAATGATGGCCAGTACCAAATTTAAAAGGCTAGGAGCTGGCCCTGACATTACTCACCATGGATTGAAAGTACTAATTTCTGGCTCAGCGCCTGTGGCTCAATAGGCTAAGGCGCCAGCCACGTACACCTGAGCTGGTGGGTTCGGATCCAGCCTGGGCCCGCCAAACAACAATGACGGCTGCAATCAAAAAATGGCCAGGCGTTGTGGCGGGCACCTGTAGTCCCAGCTACTTGGGAGGCAGAGGCAAGAGACTTGCTTGAGCCCAGGAATTGGAGGTTGCTGTGAGCTGTGATGCCACAGCACTCTCAAAGGAAGAAAGAAAGTACTAATTTCTGTCTAGCTCTGCCTGACAGATCACTTGACTCAGGAGTACTGGTGACTCTATCCCCAAACAGGAAACATAAGTTTCTCTTACCTTTGGCCCTTTTTTTTTTTTCCTTGAGACAGTCTCACTATATCGCCCTTGGTAGAGTACCGTGGCGTCACAGCCCACAGCAACCTCCAACTCCTGGGCTTAGGCGAATCTCTTACCTCAGCCTCCCAAGTAACTGGGACTACAGGCACCTGCCACAACGCCCTGCTATTTTTTATTGCAGTTGTCAAGCTAGCCTAGGCTGGGTTCAAACCCACCAGCCTCCATGTATGTGGCTGGCACCGTAACCACTGCGCTATGGGCACTGAGCCAGCTTTGGCACTTTCTGTTCGCTAGAAGGATTTCTGACTGGTGCAGGCACAGAGGATAGTGATTGACCCAAAGTAAACAAACAACCCGTAAATGGGCCAATATAACACCCTGCAATCCTACCTAGGCTAGTACCCAGAGGCCAAAAACTAAGAACTATTGTTGGCCATATGGATCTTCATTAAAACATAGCAGCACAGTCCCTTCCTTAATCTGAAGCCCAGTTCTTTGGAAGAGGAGACAGGAAATTAGTGCAGGTGAAGGTTATGCTGCTTCCTTAAAGCCTGATACTCTAGGCCACACTCAACAATTCAGAACATAGGCTCGGTGCCTGTGGCCCAACAGGCTAAGGCGCCAGCCATGTACACCTGAGCTGCTGGATTCGAATCTAGCCTGGGCCTGCCAAACAACAATGGCAGCTGCAACCAAAAAATGGCCAGGCCTTGTGGCGGGCACGGGTAGTCCCAGCTACTTGGGAGGCAGAGGCAGGAGACTCGCTTGAGCCCAGGAATTGGAGGTTGCTGTGAGCTGTGATGCCACAGCACTATATCCAGGATGACAGCCTGAGGCTCTGTCTCAAAAAAAAAAAAAAAAACCCAATTCAGAATATAATCCCACTTTGAAAATAAATAGCACTATTTTAAAAGTAATGTATTTGGGAAAACCAGAAACTTTAACTCAAGAATGTGGAAGCCATACCAATATACATGTACATTCTCTTCCTAAAAATCCAGATAGGCATTTTGGTTTTCAGAAACCACATAAAGGGGTTATTCAAAACTTTAACCACCTCGTATAGTGCACATGTTAAACAGACTTTAAAAGAGACCTTACATCTTGAATGGGTAAGCAATATATATGTCTATTGTCATGAAACATGGTCAATTCTTGATTTTTTCAAGTGACACTTGAGATTTTGGATGGAACCAAATTGTGTTTCACTCACAACACATAACCATCCAAACTGCACATACACATAAAGGCCCTGCTAGAACTATATTTAGTCTTCCAGATTATATACATAGGGCCAACCAGCTCACCCTATATATCCTACCAAAACCAAGAGCAGTAACTTTTCTATTTTGATACAATAATGGGCAGAAATTACATAATGTAAGATAGAGGTCTTTCCGTAAAGTTTAAGATTTAGGGTAGAAAAAAGGGAAGATAAAACCAAGTTTCTCATGAAGTAAAAAAATCATTCCACATTGGTGTGGTACTCTGTGAACTGTGAGATGAATTGTAGTCCTTAAATTCCTGTCCTTGGATCTGGGTTCACCAAAGGACTTCAGTATGCTTCCAGCTGGCTCATCATCATCTTCCTGCTATACTCATAGACCAAAAATAGTGTCCCATTGGCAGGGAATGCTCGAACCATAGTAGCTGTCAGTCCAGAATATAAGGCTGCTATTCCTTCATTTCTCACAACACTTGAAAGAGTCCCTATAAATCCAGCCTGTTTTCCATGCATGGAAAGAACCTGAATTCTGGATTTAATACAATCCACTGGGAACACAACAAGCCAGAGGGAAATTCCAGCAACTCCACCACTTAACATCAAATGGGCAGGACCTAGTTCATCTTTTGATCTTCCTGAAGCAAAATATGATCGACTCAGTTCATAGCCACCAAAGAAGAAGAAATAGCCTGGTACTTCTTGAAGTAGAGTACTGGAGAGTCCGTGGTAGAAGCCTAAAAGGCCATCTTTTCTAAGGATACTTTTCACGACAGACCAAATTGTATTATGGCTTTTTGCTATCTTCCCTGACATTTCCATTTCATACATAGTCTGTAGGCGGCACTTCACAAGCTCAGTGGGGCAGAGGACCAGCGCAGCAAAAGC
The DNA here is from genome assembly GCA_963573935.1 of Arctocebus calabarensis. Lineage (NCBI taxonomy): Eukaryota > Metazoa > Chordata > Mammalia > Primates > Lorisidae > Arctocebus > Arctocebus calabarensis. Next base: position 4,118 of record CAUYON010095466.1, read on the forward strand.
AGAAGCCAAGGACCCGGCAACTGCAGTCTGCAGATCATTCAGCTGTGCCCGCTTGTCCAGTCCAACCACTTTCCTGACGAACTGTTGGCAGAAGCCATAGCACATGAAGAGGACGGAGTTTTCAGAGACGTAGGCCATCAGCGCTGGGCCGGTTCCCTTGTAGAAGCCCCGGAAACCCACTTGCTTGTACGTCTTCAGGAAGCAGTCGGTGAGACCCTTGTACAGGTCGGGGAACGTCTGCATCTTCACTTTCATTGTGTCGAAGGGCTGCCCGGTCAGTACACACGCGGTGCCCCCTGCGGCCCCGGCTGTGAGGTCGATGGCTGCCTGGACGCCAGGACTGGACTTCATGTTCGCCCAGTAGTGTCTGCTAGGCTCAGTGGAGGGCAACTAATTCTTCGAAGTGTAGGACGGGCTTTTTATGTCCAGCAGCAGAGAGCGCCAGAGGACAGCTCAGCCGCCAGCTCTCAGCGCTCAATCCCGGCCGGGGGGAGACCGCTTAACTCCACTCTTGGCCGCGGGCAGCCCCCGCCCCGCCCCACCCACGCACGTAAATAACCCCCGGCCCACTGGCCAGCGCGAGGCTCGCAGCGCGCCCCCCGCCTGCCCAATAAATATTTCTGGTGAATTGTAACATAGCAGTTGAAAGATTTTTGATAAATTCTTGCTATTATGACCAAAGACTCTAGGCCTGCCAAGGAAAGAAATGCTTTTCTATTCCGCCAGAGTTCCCCGTTTCTTCTTCTTCATCTTTTTTTTTTTTTTTTTGCAGTTTTTGGCCGGGGCCAGGTTTGAACCCACCACCTCCGGTATAATGGGGCCAGCGCCCTACTCCTTTGAGCCACAAGCACCGCCTGAGTTCCCTATTTCTTACCACGCAAAACAAAATAGGAGACGCTGCCAGTTGATTGAACCTGGATTCAAGGGTCAATCTATAGAAAAAGAACCTCTAAAAAAAAAAAAAAAATAGAAAACAAAACTATCTGAAGGTTGCTACTTGAAAGTCAGTGGCCGCTTTTGATCAGAAAACCTGCTCCTCACTCTGGGGAACACCGTGGGGGGCCTAAGCCCGGCAGATGCACTACTCTGTGCTTCCAGAGGTGGAGAAATGCTACCTCGTGGCAACATATTGCCAAGGAGGGGATGCTGCAGCCCAAGAGCTGATGGAACGCGGCGTCATGATCATTTCTAGAAGTAGCATTTATAAACTGCATTGTGAAGACAGGTGATGCTAAAAAACAGCTGTGTGTGTAAAGCATTCAAACCTTGCAAAATTTCAAGTTTCTTACTGAGGACCCACAGAACTTTATGCAGTAGAAGTTAGGCATGTAAATGACAACATGTCTAGCTTGCAAGGCAAGATGCTGTTTTGGACTTTAGTGAGGGTACCACTGTCAGGACACACTTTTTCCTCCCGGACGTTCATAATCGCAACAATGGAATGAATTCTTTCCCGGCCTTCATAATTACGCCAGTCAGTCGCAGGTCATTTAGGAAACTTTCCTTGTCTGATTATCCTTGGCTGTCAATTAATATTTAAAAGTGGTCTCACTATAAAGCACTATAAAGCAGTGTGCATGATGGTCTACAAGTGTGGTGAATAGTGATCTGGCCTTTTCTTTAAAGGATACCCAAACTTCAGTATTTGCAGCTATTTTCTCTGAGACTGTATAGTTTCTTCAGAGAGTAATCTTCCAATCTTGATTTGGTGGGGGACACGGTAATGAGAGGGGTAGGTTATACTTGTGTATACCTACTTATCGATTTAATGAGAACAAGTTGGGAGAAGAGGGATGACACTCCTGCAGTATGTACACTTTGGCATGATTCCTTGTTTGATGCTGTACACCCCAGCCTTCATCTGTGTCTACTTTCTCTGAGTTTGAGCTTTCTTTGGTTCAATTTGTCTAGAAAATAAACTTTCTATCTTCTGTGGGATGGAGAAAGGGTTATCTGGCTTCATAGAGTAGGATAGGGATCCTGGACATCCAAAGACTCTGAACACAGACTTTAACGACTCTCATGTCTAGCCCTACACCTTCCCTGCTGCAAAATTTAGCCTCCCACAGGTTTTGTATCAAGTGGGTTTGTCTCTCTTTTGATGACTCCTTGCAGACATTTTAACATGTAACCCTCTGATCCATGAATTCATTTATCATTTCTCTGTTTTGGCTTTCTGAAAATGAGTAGACATTTCTCATTCACTGTTGTCTCATCTCTTATTTTTTGTCATTGGGGGTTAACATCTTTTAAAAATCCTTTTTGTTACTTTATTTAGCAGACTTTTAAATAGGGAAAATAGATAGGTGAGAACAGTTGGTTACTTCAAAGCTAGGAAACTTAAGAGTTTTAAGACTTTGTCATATTTGAGGGATGTTTTTTCCATTTTGATTTCATCCTCAGGAAAGGCAAGGGGGGGCCTTTTTTTTTTTTTGGAGGCAGAGGTCACTTTGTTGCCCTTGGTAGAGTACCATGGCATCACAGCGCTCAGCAACCTCAAACTCTTGGGCTTAAGCGATTCCCTTGCGTCAGCCTCCCAAGTAGCTGAGACTATAGGCACCCACCAGAATGCCTGCCTATTATTTTGTTGTTGTTGTTGTTGTCATTGTTTAGCAGGCCAAGGCTGGGTTTGAATCTGCCAGCCCCAGTGTATGTGGCTGGTGCCCTAGCTGCTGAGTTACAGGCACTGAGCCCAGGGGAACTATTTTTAACACTTCTTGTGGAAACACTATCAAGTTATCTAGATATACACTTAATATTTTAATTTAAGATAGACAATCAATTGCTTTTGAATTATATTCATTTATGAGAAATCAAATTATATAAAAATCTTCTCAGGAATTAGATTTGGAGCTATAAGTTTTCCTACCTGAAAAATTCAAGAATTTGTATTGTGTAATAGTAAAACTTTTATCAGCCATTGTAAAGATTGATACAGGTGATATCGTTTTTTGATCATGTATTTATTTATAAGAATCATGCACAGAATTCAAATAGCTTTGAGTGCTGATTATATTAAAAGCATTATGTTAGGTACTATATTACTGCACTAAATACTAAATAGTAACAGAAATAATTTAAGTGATAATACATGAAGTAAACTTTGCTATAGTCATCTAATATAAATTAGAAATCTCCCTTTGAACAGTCAAGGCTACTGTCAGATAGGTTCCTACTCAGACCCCCTTCAGAGCCTTCTGTCTCCGTGCTTGCGATGGGGTGTCACTTTACCAAATAAAACTTTCTGCTGTAGTTCAAGCAGCTAGGGTGCCAGCCACATACACCTGAGCTGGCAAGTTCAAATCCAGCCCGGTCCTGCCAAACAACAATGATGGCTGCAACCAAAAAGTAGCTGGGGCTCAGTGCCTGTGGCTCAACAGGCTAAGGCGCCAGCCACATACACCTGAGCTGGTGGGTTCGAATCCAGCCCAGGTCCACCAAACAACAATGACGGCTGCAACCAAAAAATGGCCAGGCGTTGTGGCGGGCACCTGTAGTCCCAGCTACTTGGGAGGCGGAGGCAAGAGACTCGCTTGAGCCCAGGAATTGGAGGTTACTGTGAGCTGTGATGCCACAGCACTCTATTCAGGGTGACAGCTTGAGGCTCTGTCTCAAAAAAAAAAAAAAAGTAGCCAGGCATTGTGGTGGGGACCTGTAGTCCCAGCTACTTGGGAGGTGGAGGCAGGAGATTTGCTTGAGCCCAGGAGTTGGAGATTGCTGTGCCCAGGGCAACAGCTTGAGGCTCTGTCTCAAAAAAAAAAACAAAAAAAACTTTCTGCTCATGCTTTGCTAAAAAAAGAAAAGAAAGAAAGAAATCCCCCTTTGAAGCCTCCTGAAGTTTAAGTCTAAAAATAAACACTGAATGCCAAATGAAATGGACAACTATACATTTATAGTTATTTAGAAATGGTTTGAGCCATTAGGTATACTGAAAATGATGGGAGCCCATTATCATATCTGTAATAAATATTGGAAAATCTAAGGCAATCTAAGTCCATTGACATGGCATATACTCTGCATTACTATCTCATTGTGGATACATCCTAAAACATAATTCAGGTTATTGTAAAGATATTTGTTACTTTAGTGACATTTTAAAAATGTTTTACATCTTTTATCTTTCATTCAAATAAATGAGTTAAGTTCCACAATGCTCTTTAACTTACTTTGGCTGTATGAGCGACTGTGCTAGGCTCTCTCTGCATTGGAAACCTTTGGGCTGCAAGTCATGATGAACTCATGCCTCCAGTCCTTAAGTGCTGCTTTTGTGAGTGAAAAAACATACTTAACGTGTTTTTCCTCTGCTCTTGAATTACAGCAATCAACACAGAGGACTTCTGTGACCAGATACGTGATAGAGATGTCTCTCCACACATCAAGCAATCAGTTTGCAGTGGACACCAGCCGGGTGTCCTCTAATTCAATTCCAACATTATTCACCTGGAGAGAGCATCAAATCCCACAGGATGAGGGCTTAGTCCCTAAGACTGCACATCTCCACCCCTACCACACACACACACCAGTCACAATTCCAGGCCTCTGTAATGTCTGACTGACTGGCTTCAAGTTGGAGCTCACATGACCTCCTCTTTGGGTTGGATTAATATGCAAGAGTGGCTCACAGAACTCAGGGAAATGTGTTTATCAGTTTAGTATAAAGGATATTACAAAGGATATAGAGGAAGCAGATAAAGGGATACATAGGGCAAGGTAGGAGGGAAGGGACAGAGTTTCCATCCCCTCCCCAGGGTGCTACTCCCCAGAAACCTCCACATGTTTAGCTATCCACAAGTTCTCTGAACCCAATCCTTTTGGAATTTTGCAGAGGCTTCATTACATAGGCATGATTGATTATATCATTGGTCATTGGTGATTAACTTAACCTTCAGCCTTTCTCCCATCTCCAGAGGTAGGGGCTGGGGATGAAATTCCCAAATGTCTAATCTTACCTTGGTCTTTTTGGTGACCAGCTCCCATTCTGAAGCTACCTAGGGGCTACCAGCTATCAATCAACTCATTAACATACAAAAAGACATCCGTTAGTTTGTAGTTTTAAAGAATGTTAGGAGTTGTAGGCCAGGAAAAGGTCAAAGACTAAATACAGTAGAACCTCCATGGTTTACCACTGAAAGGTGTAAGTGGTGGTGCCCAGAGATGACCACCGTCCTACAGTGATCTAATTTTCATAAACCAGACATGCACCACATATATGTACAATACAATAAGCCTAGTTACTTATGTTGACCACCTCTGTATGGTTGTTACAGTCCCTTTGGTTGGTCAACTTACAGGGGTACTAATGTATATATAGTCTTCTTCACTTTATCTCTCTGATCGAGAACACACAGATGCTCCTAATTGATACCAAACTCAATATTGGATCTTGAATTTAAGAGTGAAGGCTTTCTATCTAACCATGCCATCCACCCCCTTTTTTTTTTTTTAATTCTAGACACAGAGTCTTGTTCTGTCTCCCAGGCTGGAGTACTACCACACAGTCACAGCTTACTGAAGCCCTGAACTCCTGGGCTCTAGTGATCCTTCTGCCTCAGCCTCCTGAGTAGCTACCACTGCACCTAATTTTTGGTTTTATTTTTGTAGATCGGGTCTTGCTATATTGCCCAGGCTGGTCTTGAATTCCTGGCCTCAGGAAATCCTCCTACTTCAGCTTCCCAAAGTGCTGGGATTACAAGTGTGAGCCACTGTGCCTGGCTCTACTTACTCTTCTAAGTAACTCTATTTTTTCAAATGACATTTTTATACATATATTAACTATATGTTTATGCATAACAAATCACCCCAAAACTTAGTGGCATTAAAAAATAAACATTTGTATTATAAGGAAGAAAGGCCCCTGATCCCCTAAAGCTTCAGTGAAAAATCACTGACATGAGGCTAATAGGAGAAAGACATTTATTTAATGTGTATATATGGGAACGTTCACATACGGGAGAAAATTATCAATTTCTATGCTTAGGTTCAACAAAGTATAGAAAGCTATATAGAAATATGACTGGACAAGAGTATGATCTAATGCTAATAGACTGAGTGGGGAAACCCAGGAAGACCTGTGTATAGATTCTTCTTGGCCTCTCTGAGCAGCATTACTTCCTTTTAAGAGTAGAGCAGGGTCTGAAACAGGGGCCTTATAGCCTAAATCAAACAAGATAGGTCAGATAACTACTTTACAGGCAGTTTCTTTCTTTGACAGAGCCTCAAGCTGTCACCATGGGTAAAGTGCCGTAGCATCACAGCTCATAGCAACCTTAAACTCCTGGGATTAGGCGATTCTCTTGCCTCAGCCTCCCAAGTAGCTAGGACTACAGGCACTCGCCACAACACTGGGCTATTTTTTGGTTGTAGTTGTCATTGTTGATTGGCAGGCCCACCAGGCTGGATTTGAACCAGCCAACTCTGGTGTATGGCTGGCACCTTAGCTGCTTGAGCTACAGGCACCGAGCCATACAGGCAGTTTTTACACAGAATAATTTTAGGTTTTTTTTTTTGGAGACAGAGCCTCAAGCTGTCACCCTGGGTAGAGTGTTGGTAGAGCTCACAGCAACCTCCAATTCCTGGGCTCAAGTGAGTCTCCTGCCTCCGCCTCCCAAGTAACTGGGACTACAGGCGCCCACCACAACGCCCAACTGGGTATTTCTGATTTGGGAGTCTGACACAAGGTTGCAGCAAGGTATTAGTTAATGCTTCAGTCATTTTTTTTTGCCTGGGTTGCAGCCGTCATTGTTGTTTGGCGGGCCGGGCTGGATTTGAACCCGCCAGCTCAGGTGTACGTGGCTGGCACCTTAGCCTGCTGAGCCACAGGCACCAAGCCAGTTTTATGTTTTTTATTACTAGCTTTTGGGAAAAGGGGTTCTGGCTTTTATGATCTACCTTGGGGAAGAGGGATTATAGTTTCTCTGGATAGCCTCAAGAAGAATAGGAATGAGATACTGGACGACAGGAAGTCAGAGAACTTTTGTTTCTGAGGCCTTCATTTGCGGGTACTGTTTCTGAGCCTCATCAGTATCACATTGTTTCTGTGAGTCCAGAATTCCAAAGCAGTTTCTTCTTGATCTGCAGACCTGATTTCAAAACTGCTCTCACACTTTAGATTTTTACGGCAGCACCCACTTCTACATAGCAAAATTCTGTATTGGTTGTCCACTACTGCGTAAGAAATTACCCCCAAATGAAGGGATATAAAACAATGGCAAATGACAAACATACATATCTTACAGTTTCTGTGGATCAGGAATTCAGGAACAACTCAACTGGGTATTTCTGATTTGGGAGTCTGACACAAGGTTGCAGCAAGGTATTAGTTAATGCTTCAGTCATCTAAAGGCTTGACAAAGACTGGAGAATCTCATTCCAATATGATTCACTGGTATGGCTCACAAGTTCTGCTGACTATTCACAAGGAAACCTCAGTTTGTCAGCATTCGGACCTCTCAATATGGCTGCTGGAGTGTCCCTGTGATACTGTGGCTGATTTTCCTTAGAGGGAGTGATCCAAGAGACAGGATGGCAAAAGTTACATATCTTTTATTACATAGAATGGCAAGTCACACATTACTATTTCTGAAACATCTTATTGGTTACATTCTTATTCAATGTAGGAGGGGACTATACAAGGGCATTAATACCAGGTGGCATGAATCAACAGGAGCTGTCTTGGATGCTCACTATCACAATAAGTGCCTGTGAGAATTAAAGGGGAAAAAAGATCTAAGAGAAGGCTGTGGAGAGAGCTCTAGGTGAATGAGAAGCATGGGCATGGAGGTGAGAACTTGCAGAAAACTTAAGTAAATCCAGGAAATATAGCTCCCTCTCTAAAAAAGGTATCCCAATTGTAAGGACACCCATGAAAAGTAATTTTTTTAGTTAGGAATGTATTCTTAGATGTATTTTAAAAACTATGCTAAAAGTACAGAAATATTGGCTCAGCACCTGTGGCTCAGGCGGCTAAGGCGCCAGCCACATACACCTGAGCTGGCGGGGTCAAATCCAGCCCGGTCCCGCCAAACAACAATGACGGCTGCAACCAAAAAATAGGCCAGGCGCCTATAGTTCCAGCTACTTGGGAGGCAGAGGCAGCAGATTCACTTGAGCCCAGGAATTGGAGGTTGCTGTGAGCTGTGATGCCACAGCACTCTATCCAGGGTGACAGCTTGAGGCTCTGTCTCAAAAAAAAAAAAAAAGTACAGAAATATTAAGTATTATAAATATTGATATTAGTTGACCTGAGTTTCCTCAATAGATGATGAAGGATGGAGCCAAGTGAAAAAAATGTTCAAAGAGAACAAAGAGTCTGCAAGAAAGGAAGTTTTATCCAGTAAAACCACATATTATAGAGGTAAACACATTCTAAGTCAATACTGGACACTGCACTACAATTTTTGTTTTCAGTTTTCTCTCAAATTAGTGTAGTAATTCACTCTGAATTTAGCAGCTCAGTCATCAAGGAGAGAAAAGAGACACATCTAACCTTCCTTTTTGTCTCTTCCACAAGATGCAGTACACATGACAAAGAGAAAGAGCAGGACTTTTAAAATAAATATACCCCATTAACTATATACCTACAAATAAGAGGAGATAAGATGCCAGCTACTATAGGAAAAAGAAATTGAAGCACATGTTAGAGAAATTTAAGGAATCTAAAAGATCTGGAAATGGCTGAGTTGTTGTTACACTGCCTCTGCAGTGGCCTTGTTCTAAGCCTCCTTCCTGTGAACTTGTAAGCTTGAAATGAGACAAGTCTTTTTTGTGAATAAGCAATAGTGTTATCTCGAAACAGTTTCTTAAAGTAGAACGCTTTTTATGCCAAGGTTAGAGAATGAGGTCATATGCTTCAATGGTATCACTAATTATGAAGGAATGGATTGTTGAGAAAAGCGAAGGCCTTGAGAAAAAAGGAAAGAAAAGCTAAGGTGTTACACATTTTGAAAAATTGTTCAAAATCCAAGCAGATATTGAAAAACTAGTATCTGTGAAATTCACGTTATCAGTAACCATTTGGGAGTATTCTTATAGAAGTAGACAAACATCCCTTAAAACCATTACTTAAAATCAGTACAAAACTATCGCCTGACATGAGTTTCCAAAGGATACCTGACACTCCAAAGTGTGAATACATTCTTTGCAAACTATAATCTCAAAAATAATGCTTCTTTCTCCCTAGATATGCAATTAGAACAAAAAGAACCACTGTGTAACTGATTTATAAAAACAAGTTAGAAAAAGAACAATTCCTCCATCATCTCATTGTCACCACCAGAAGTGAAACTTTCTCATCCAGAGAAGCCCACATACCCATAACTAAAAAAAAAAAAAAAGAAAATGCAAATGTATTGAAAAATATAAAGAAGAAAGTGGAACTCAAATTAAACACTGAAAAACTGAAAAAAAAAAAAAAAAAGAAAAGATAATGTAAATGGTAGTGTCTCGGTATGTTCCAGTTCAATTAAACAAAAATATCTGGAGAAGGGCAGCGCCTGTGGCTCATATCTGGAGAAAAATATTATATTGGAAACCAAGGCCAAGGTGGGAATTAATAGGGAAATGGTCTATACCATCACTGAATTGTCAAACATAATTACAGACATAATAAAGGCAAAGGTGAAGTTCCCGTGAAACAGCGTTCGACTAAGCAGCTGGCCTTGGAGAGAACAGAGCCCACATATACTATAACACCACCCAAGACAATAGGCAATCTTAAGCAACTGAAACCCATTTTTTTTCCTGATTCTAATGAACTAAAATGATGATGCTTCTGTTTTTAAGCATAGTCCTCCAGAGCATACATACCACAAATAATCACACAGGACCTTTCAATATTTTAGTGAAGACTACCACCCTTGATAATACGAAGCATCTAAATCACGTGCTCCTTAGCAATGAGACGAAGGGGCCAGATAGGATTTCCAGTGAAAATAAGGTTTGAATCAAGCCTTCAATGACAAAAAGCTAAGCAGGAAATATCTGGCAGCTGTTCCAGGAAAAGGGAACTCTTAAGTACTAAAGCTCTGTAGTAGGAAAGAGCTTAGCATTTGAAGTATATAAAGAATGCCAGTGTGGTTGCTGAGTAAAAAACATTGTTCCTACTGTTTTCACTTAGAACTCTCACTGCAGGCTGTTCGTACATGTTTATTGCAGCATTCTAAGTAATAGCAAATTAAAAATAGAACAGCCTAAGTAATCATCAAAAGGGTTGTGTATAAAATAAAATCCGCATGATGAAAAAAAGTAGACTTACCTACGCTGATAAAGATATCCATAATATATTTTTGAGTGAATGTACAGAAAACTGTTTATGGCAAAATCATATTTTTTTGCTTTACAAAACTAAACATTATTTACCTGACTGTGCACCAAATAAAGGCCTGGAAAATTACATGTATCTAAAAAAATTTTTTTAAGATAGTCTCACTTTGTTGCCCTTGGTAGAATGCCATGGCGTCATAGCTCACATTAACCTCAAACTCATGGGCTCAAGTGATCCCCTTGCCTGAACCTCCCAAGTCGCTGGGACTATAGGCATTCACCACAATGCTCGGCTATTTTTAGATACTGGGTCTTGCTCTAGCTCACCCTGGTTTTGAACTCCTGAGCTCAAGCAATCTACCTGCTTCGGCCTCCCAGAGTGGCTAGGATTACAGGTGTGAGCCACTCTGCACCTACCCTATATATCAAAACGTTAAGAGAAGTTTGCCCTATAAGGTTGACATGAGAGAGATGACATTTTTATTTTTTGTAAAATTTCTGCAATGTTAAAATTTTTTAAGGAGTCTTATTTCTGTAATACTTTACAACACTAGTTTTTAAAAAGCAGGGTGATGTCTGTGACTCAGTGAGTAGGGTGATGGTCCCATATACCGAGGGTAGCGGGTTTGATCCCAGCCCTGGCCAAACTGCAACAAAAAAAAAAAAAAGAAGAAATGCAGAGTCTGGCTCAGCACCTGTGGCTCAAGCAGCTAAGGAGCCAGCCACATACACCTGAGCTGGTGAGCTGGTGGGTTCGAATCCAGCCCGGGCCCGTCAAAAAACAATGATGGCTGCAACCAAAAAATGGCTGGGCGTTGTGGCGGGCACCTATAGTCCCAGCTACTTGGAAGGCGGAGGCAGGAGATTCGCTTGAGCCCGGGAATTGGAGGTTGCTGTGAGCTGTGATGTCACAGTACTCTATCCAGGGTGACAGCTTGAGGCTCTGTCTCAAAAAAAAAAAAGTTATTAAAAACTTATGTTCATGAACCCAGAAATACTGCACATAAGCCTAGGTAGCTGTGAGAGAACTGATAACTGGAATTTCCTTGAAGGGAAATGAACCACCTTCCATTATGTCTTTAAGTTTACATAACAGAAAATTACTCTCATTATGGAATATTTTTAATATTTAATGCAAAGCTAGCCATAAATAAATCAAATAAATAATAAAGCAACAGTAGTGAGCTGGTCAATTTGTTTATGCTACAGGTACATTTGAGGAAAACTTTATTTCTGCTATAACCTTATAAGCTTTGATTTAGAAAATTTCCTAAATTTGAGATCAATCACATTTAAAAGTTGCTTCCTTGCAAAGACTTTTCCACTTTTTCAGTCAATCTTTAATTTAATTATTTAATCTCTGTGATAGTCCACACCCTATGGCA